>OY987271.1:19499673-19706662 GCA_963920665.1 Straminergon stramineum
GTTAGTTAAATTTGAAAGGACCCCAAAGTCCTTCAAATCTTGTAGAAATGCAATGAAATAGAGCTTGAAATGCTCGTAAAACATACATTTATAACTTTGGCTCAAATCAGATAAAAGTCCAAAGTATTAGACCAATGTGTTAGAATGCCAAAATAATGGCTACAAGGGGTGAGAAGAGAGGAGGATGGGTGCCCACTTATACTCTTCCAAGGACACCCACCTCCTCTCATTTTGTTGTGATAAACTCATTAATTAGGATTTTCATCCTAATTCTACCAATTTTGACTTTCTATATTGGTCTATTTTTTAACTTCTAGAGAAAGACTCCAAATCACTAATGGATTGTGCCATTGGCTTCATAAGTACATTTTTAGTCTTTGAGAACCCCAACCCTTTTCCTAACTCCAAAATCTCATCAAATCCTAGTGCCAATTTAACACCAAAAAGAAGTAAAAATCCAATTTCTGGAGTTTGACTTTTTTGTGAAAAGTGACTAACTTAGGCACTTTATTAGTTATGGGTGAGTAAGAAAAGACCTATTTTTGACCTTATTCCGCTTCCGTATGCTCTTGATCCATTGATCAATTCCACTATAATCTTTAAATTTTGTTGAATGCCAAGGAATCTCACAAGTTCAGTCCTTTTTGATTATCGGAATGTCTTGAAACTTATTGAAGATTTTTACTAACATAAAAAAATATACTCAAATTTTTAGTGAGATTTTACTGCAACTTGGATAATCTCTACAAATTTCCTATGAGAAGTTAAAGCGGTTGACTGTTTGAAAAAGGCATCTTCTAACTATCAAAAAATTCCAAATTTTTTTGTGGAACCTCTCATGCAATCTCAAAAAAGATCTGTGAGCCCATCTTTGGACTCTACACAATTGTCGAAGGAGAAGAAAATCCCGCACCATCATTTAATTTTCGGGTTCCAAGGAATCTTTCACATGGCAAGGAATTTTGGCAAAGCAACTTCACCATTGAATTTCAAGTGTGATTTCAATCTTGGAACATCATCCTCTAGCCATAGATTCCCTCTACTTGTCCATTGTGAGTTTCTCCAACTTTCAAGTTAACAAATGGGATTTCTATGAAAAATGAGAATTTGAATGGGAATTTGAAACCTATCAATAGGACTTGGCTCTAGGGTTCTTACCAAGTTCTTTTGGACCAATCTTAGCCATTTATTGTCACATACATTGTAGAAAGGGATTAGAAGAGATATTTTTTTGATGATTTAAAATTTCCTCTTTAAAATTTGTCCATAACTTTTTAATTTAGGTGTCTAAATTCTAAATGGATTTTTGGAGGTGAAATTTGATTTTATTTCCCACCTTTTCTTAGTTCAAAGTTTTTTGAAAAATGTTGTTCTACTATTCTTAAATGAGGTCTGAAATTCTACTAAAAGTATGTGTACTAGTTTTAACTTAACTATGAGCGGTTAACTCTTACTCATCCTAATTAAACATATCCCATATTGTTTGTCCTACCTCCTACCACCCTACTTGTATAAAGCTCTTGTCTTTTTATTCCATGGTAAGTGGTCTTCAAAATTCCCTAGACAAGTATGTACAAACCTATCTTAAGTATTGACCTAAAATTTTCAATAATTTAATTTTAATTCAAAGAGGACCAAAATTCTACTCAAAATATGACTACTTGATAGCCCAATCAACTAAGTAGATTTTGATTTGGGTCACAATCAACATATTAGTGATGATTGTGTTTTTTTTCAAAAAATGTAGTGGCTGTATTAATATATGGAATTTCATTTTTTTCATAATCAACACAAATCAATTGATCTTGTGTTGATTAGGGCCTCCTTTTCTTGTAGTGATTGCATTGTCCAACTGAAATAATTAAGCCCTAAACCTTCTAGCTTTAGTAATAAGTCACATTATCCATGTCAAAGAACTTACTTTGTTTCCTTTAAGTTTGAGGGATGATCTTGCGGAACAGCCTTCACAACAGTTAACTTCTTTGCCATCTACCAATTGAGGCAGACAGTAGGAGCACCATGGTGGCATTCCTTATGACCTGACAATTGAAAAATGATGGGCAATCCTATTTTAGCATTTTATTGGTGGGTAGTAATGGGTGGCCCCAACACTGCCACATCTTACAAGGGCAATAAGTGCCTTGCCACTTCTTGGTGTAGTGGTCATTTGGAGTATAACTAGTGGTGATGTTCTCAACTAGACTACTATGGCAATTGCAAAAAAAATGTCCTTTCCAAACCTCAAGGCCCTGTGTAGCCTCAATTCACTAGTATTAACCCCTAAAGGACCAAACAACATTTTTGGGGGGCAAAATAGCAATTTTGAGCAACTCACTATGAATGGAATTTTTCTTTTTTTCTTTGAAATTTTCATACAATATGTGCTTGAAGAGTAGCTTTAAGGCCCAATAGATTTCTGAACTTTTGACAATATGGTTAAAAAATTATTGCATAATATGTAATTTTCATTGCTTGGTTGGTAACTTGAACTAGTCAAAAAAATTCTTAAAAAATCACTTTTTTTAGAAATAAAAATTTGAAATTGGTTTTCTAGATCCTTATATTTGTGGAAAACTTTGAATCATTCCATTTTGATTAATGAGATTAAAATTATGAAGAGTTTTAGTTTGAGGGTAGTAATGGAATCTCTACTCTAACATAAATGTTGAAGTCTTTTATTTAACTCAAGTTTCAATATTTTTGAAAAACAAAACAAAATAATGGATGTAGATTGTTTATCACAACATTGCAACTATTGGATTGGCACTTTTCAATTCCATAACAAAATTCTTAGCAATTAAGTATTTAAAATCATACTCTACTTCTTTCTGTTTACTATTTTTTTCAAGCATGGATATGAAATATGTTTTGTTTGGATTTTTTTAGAGGTATTTCCGACTTATTTCTTTAACATACTTTGGAGAATAACAACTTTTCCTAAATGGTTAGATTTCATCTTTCAAACTTTTTACACAAAAATGTGTAGATCCTACAACTTGAAAGTACTTCTTTTTTAAATTCAAGCGACTTGATCTTGCAATTGATAAGGTTTCTTATTTTGAAATTTTAGGAGTGTGTATACTAACAAGTTAAAATAAAGGATCATACAATTGGATTTATTAATGAATATATTTAAATGAAAATTATTGCTTTGCTTTGGGTTTGAGTACTTTGAAGCAATTTTGGGCATAAAAACACCGAAAACCTTTAGGTGTTAAAAAATAGTATAGAAGAATAATAATGACCAAATTGGAAATTATTTTATAGTATAATAAGTTCATTCCAAGGGAGACAATCAAGTAGGGAATCTATGCTAATAGTTTCCATCTCTAAAACATATAACACAATTCTAGAATATACAATCACTCATTTGAACACACACACACACACACAAAAAGAAAAAAAGAAAACCCATGTTGCATTGAAAACCAATTAGGCTTGAAATTTATATCATATTATTCAACATGATGATCACATCACCATTAACAATTTCAAAGTTTCTCAACAACCAACTTAATAAACATTCTTATTAGTACAACATCTAATTAGCTTCATCACTCATTACATCATCACCAACTTGGAACCACAAATCCCATCACTCTTACCAACACACATCACATCTTTTAAAACGAGAAAAAATGCATAGCTGACTTGGACTGGGACGCTCAGTCGACTCTGTCAACTCTCTCGCAATGGGTGAAAACAAAACGAAAGGCATCCTCCTAATAGTAATTGTCTGGCAATTGCCGAACCACCCAACTAGCTACCCTTTCCTTCTCGAAAAATCCCTTCAAATCCCATCACAATTCCTTTTGAGTTTGCATTAACATCAAATTGGATTATCATGTTACCAACATTCAATTAGTACTAGGCTATCAACTAAACAATCAAAATGAACCAAAAATATATTCCAAATTGGAAACTAGCAATTTAAACAATCTACTAGCAAGTCGACAACTTGACTTCCGGAGATGCTTTTAGTTCAAAGTTATGATGTTTGTTAATTGCACACTTGTGCCATATAAAATAATATCATCAACCACATTGATGATTGAGACTTCAGACAATGTATTTGATCTATAACCCCTACATGTTTTGAAGTTCATATTTGGATTATGAATAGAAGATAGAAGATAGAAAGAAAAACTAAATTTTTTATAATTTTGAAATGGAATTAAAACACATCAATCCAAATGGTGAGATATTTCTAGTAAGAAAAGTTTACCTTTTGGAAATTAAGTTTTTGGAAAATGAAACAATTGAACTCAAAAAAAATCTCATAAATTATTTTTTCAAGAAGATGTTCTAATGCTTGCAAAACAAGATGCCCTTTTATTTTCTTATTGCTTAATATCCAAATAGAACTAACCAAATCTTTCCATATTGACAAAATATATTCTATTAGGAATAAATTTTCAAGCTCCTCTATTTTTTTAGTTTAGGAGGCACAACTTTTGCTTCTGGGCACTTAGTAATGGAAAAAAAAATTTATTTCCTTAAAGCTATTTTTTTTTATCTTGAAAAAAAATTCAAAAAATCATGTTAAAAATTGAAACTAGAAAAATCTATCCAAATCTTCAAGTGTCCCTCAAGGGTATACTTAGGACTTTAGGGATTAAAGTAATTCTTGTTATCTCTGAGGATCATAGTCTTGCTTTGACCAATTTGAACGCCTAAAGTAAAGATAATATATTTTTTAATTTGAAAGCAAAATACATTATTTATTTTTAATAAAAATGGGGCATTCAATAATGTAGGAGGAGTTAAACTAAAGAATTCAACATTCAAGTTGAGTTACAACTTTTATTCAAAGATAAACATGTTTGAAGTGAAAAAGCAAAGAACAAAGGATCACTTCAAAAAATAGATGAAAATTACTAATAATTTTGAAAGGTGCCATGTAAGAATTGAATATTGGCATCTTTCAAAAATTATGTAAGAGGTAGTGTTTCCCAATTGTTTCCAAATACAATTACTAAATTCAAGTATTGGGATCTTTTTTCAAAATTCTTTTTATTTTAGAATATTGCTTCAATTACTGGTATTAATAAGAAATCCAAAAAGCAATTAAACTACAAGCCCCTAAAAATTAAGCCGTCTCCTAAGACTCTACACTATAACATACTTGCTTTCAATATCACGAAGCTACAATATTATTTTTGTAGTGAGAGATCTCAATTAAAGAGAAGGATTAATCCTTGAGCATCTCAAATTCTATATGGTGGATGATGAACAAAGTTTATTTCGCTCATTCAAGAGAATCTTTAGTCTTTGAAAACACACCCTTCAATTATTTCTCTAGTTTGAAGAAATGGAAGAAAACAAGTTATTAATGATTCTATGAGAGGCTCTAATCCATGAAACTCCTTCTTTAAGTAAAATCCTATTCAAACTTCCTCACATTAAGCTTTTTTGATGCAAAAGCCTTTGCCCATTGGATCAAGATTTGGACGCATGTTACCCCCTAAGTCCTCATTTTTTCAATTTGGTGGATGATGAATGTTATGAAAAAGAGCACTTCATCCGATTTATATATCCACTTTGGAAGCTTCAAGAAAGATTATAAAATATATCAATAGAAAGAAGAAAGAATATTTTGTATGAATCAATGATATAAATATATATGTTGGAGGAGTTTTAATCCTTTGTTATACATTTTGAAAGTAAATTTATTAATTATCTTTAGGTCGAGCATTTAGATGTTGTTGCTTAAATACCACATGATGTAAATATGTTAGAGGAATTTCAATTATTTTTTATAAATTTCCAAGATAACCTTCCTACCTTTAGGTGTAGTGTTTAGGGTTTCATGGATTAACTAGTAGTTTTAGTGTCATTGCTTAGGTACCATATAGCAATGCCCAACACTAGAACAGTGGTGAGCATAAAGAAGATAGAATCCAATGCTCCACATGAATCAATGATCGAAATATCTTGAAGGAGTTTTAATTTTTTATCATAAATTTTCAAATTAATCTTCTTATGTTTAAGTCTAGCATTTACAATATAAAGGGTTGATTCGCAATCTTGATGTCATTGCTGAGATATCGCACAACAATGGTCAATGCCAAAATAGTGAATGGAAAGAAGAAAGAATGCTCTCCATGAATCAATTATAGAAATATGGAAGAGTTTCAATTATTAATTACAAATATACTTACTTCTTATCTTTAGATTTAGTACTTAGGGTTTCAAAGAGTAATTAACAGTTCTGTAGTTGTTGCTTAGGTGCCGCACAATAATGGGCAATGCTAGAATGGTGCTTGGACTATGCACTAATCAAATTTAGAAGGAATTTCGAAATTTACCTTTCAAAATTTATAAAAATATATTGGTGATAGCATTGGTGAATCTAATCGTATAGATGGAATCTGCAATTCTTATTCTACAACTTTTATTTGTGTATCAAATCCAAAATATGCTTCCAAATATTACTTTATACTGATTTTTCTCAAATTGTCAATTTTGGAGAAGAATTTGGACATCTAGGGGTTAAGAAACTTAGCACTTTGGGAGTCCTTACTCCTTACTTATATGGCCACCACCAGAAGTGATGGTGAGCAGAATGAGAAACTGTAGCACTTTCATGAGGATCTCTAAGGGATTGTGCTCTACATGAGTGTTAACCCATTATATTGTCCTTTAAAGAAATTATTAATTGGCTTACTTTAGCTTCCTCAAAATAATTATTGATATTTTAGAAATCTCAAGATAATTAGAGCAGGGGATAAAGTATGCTACACTACATGGAACGTAAATATTCACATGTATAAAAATATTAAATACAAAAGTTATTAATTCATGAAAATGACAAATTATATTGATTCCTGTATTTTGGGGCACTTTCAAGAATTAACTAAAATTAGGAAAACACGAAGTATTAGATATAATAATGCAGAATCTTAAAGTATATACTTCAGAATAGAAGATTGACAGATGAATAATGAGGAAAAATATCTTAATTCACAAGTTATTAATTTTACAAAAGACCACTTCAGCACAGACAAGGAAGACCAAAGCGGCAATATTAATTAATTAGTACATAGAGTTACTAGGCTAATTATAGGAAAGAATTAGTTAGGAAAAGGTAGTTAGGAAAATTATAGGAGGAATAGTCTTAGACCTATTTCCAAGGTTCAATGGTTAGGGTTATTTTAATAGTCCCCTATCACCGGGGAAAACTATATTAAGAGGCAAATTTCTCATTCAAACATAACAAATAAAAGACAAAAAGATATAAAAGACTTACAACAAAGATAAAGAGCTTAAAAAGAAAACAAGTCAAAAGAAATAAGAAATAAGAGATTCAAGACCAATTGAAGAATTGAAGATAATAATAAAAGATCTTGTCTCACAAAATCAAGCAAAGACTTAAAAAGCTTAAAGAAATTAAAGATCAACATCGATTCCTAGTTCATTACAAATTGGAAATATAGAGAATTAGATTCATGTAACTCTATTGTAGAGAATAAAATTACATGAAGTGAAAAAGTGTGTTTCAATGAGCAACATCATGCAAGTCTATTCGAGGATGGTTGTATGGGGTGAGTCTTGGTTTAGAGGGCCTCCCACGACAGGAAGTTTGATGCATTGAGTCTTGATCACATGACATTCAAAACTATGAACATTTTGGTATTTTTTGATATTGTGTAACTTCATTGGGACGCTCGCACTTGGGGATCCCCCTAAGGCATCCTTGTGAAGGCAAACCTAGATCTCAAGGGTTGTGGGGGTTGTGGGTCTTGCAAGAAATGAATGGATGCTCAACCCTACAAGTAGTTGAGCATCCATTTCATGTGGTGGCTTTGCTTCAACTAAATGGGAGCATGGAAATGTCCATGTTGCCAATCGGATACTTGAGCATTGACTTGCGTGAAATCCTCGGTGGCATTATTCCATGCAATTTTACAAGAAGGGTTGCTGGCAGGCGAGCCTGTGAGCATGAGCTTGTGAGCCTATGAGTGTGAAAAAATTTCTAGAAAAAAAGTGATGGTCCTATGACCGTGGGTGTAAAAATTTTTAAATTTGGGGAAATATTAGTTAATTTTGTCCAAATTTGAAGTGACTTACATATTTAAAAAAAATATGTACCAACATTTGAATTTGATTGAGTCATTGTTTGTATGTTTTATAGCCCCCTCTACATGCATCATATTTCACACCCTTGTATTTATAGTAAGACACCCAATTTTTTTGGTTAAGGCACTTTATTGGGTGTGAATCTATTTCTCCATTTTACACCCTATTTTTTGGATAAGAAATTTTTGGTGGTGTGAATAATTTTTTGTGTTTCACACCCAATTTTTTTCAAGACTTAGACTTTTTGGTTGGTGTGAATATACTATTTTCTACACTGTATTATTTTTATGAAGACACTTTGATTGGGGTGAATGTTTTTTCATTTTTACCCCCTATTTTTTTTGTTAAGGCACTTTGGGGTGTTAATTTATTTTTGTATGCAAGGATCCCAACACTTGGGCTTTTTACTTTGCATGAATTTTTTTTTCACACCCTATTTTTTTTGTTAAGACAATTTGATTGGTGTGGACCTTTCTTTTTAACATCATATAATATTTAAAAGACACTTCAATGGGTGTGATCTTATTTTTCATTTTGACACCCTATTTTCTTGGATAGACAGTTTGGTTGGTATGAATATACTATTTTCCACACCATATTAATTTTATGAAGACACTTTGGTTGGTGTGAATTTTTTTTCCCATTTTACACCCTATATTTTTGGTTAGGATACTTTGATTTGCACACAATTAAAGAAATGTCAAGCAATGGAAGAATGGAAAGAAAAATAAATCTCATCCATCCAACTATCCAAGATGTAGCCATAAAACACACAAATCCAATCATAATGAAAATGAACACATAATAGTTTGACTCATGAGATATGTCAATCTCATAAGTTTATGTCGCAGTGGACTCTATCCCAAAATCCTCATTGGTAGAGGAATCTAATGTCTCTCTACCCTCAGATGCCGATCCGTCTATGAACTCTAGAATATTGAAAGCATAGGTTTGTTTATGGGGTTTAGGTTTAGAGCAACCAAACTCCCCAAACGCCGATGCCATTTGCTTGGCATACATTGGAAGATCACATGACTTCTTTGGACTCAAGAGAAGTCTTCGCTTCTTCATCATTGCATTTGTCGACATTAACCCCTTAGCACTGCAAACAAGAATGATTCATTGTTGGATTCATTAAACATTAGAAGTCCCATACACACAAAGCTTTCACAAATCTTTAAACTTATTTACTAGGTCTATCCCTCCGAATGAACTTCCAAGGTACCATGTTCATGGTGTCTGGATCTTATAATTTCGGAACCTCAATTGGCGGATCATTGGCTTCAATTGCCACCACAATAGGAGTCGTCTTGTGCATAGGCAAAAGAAGGGCTTCAAAAATTTCTTCATCCTCCTCCAAAGCTATGATGTGGCGCCCTGTCCCACGACATGCCGTAATAGAAGCACCTATGATGAATAACAAACAATTTATTACTTGAATGATTTTATATACATATTTGAATTTAAGCTCACAATTTTTGGATTCAAAACTTACCCATAGATGTTGTGCAATCCAGAACCAAATCCCCTTCTTCAGTTGTCCCTTCAATGATGAATTGGTAAAATCTTGCATCTTTTTCTCGAGCCCCTCGCCACAGCAATGATGTCGCCTCATTCATCAACATAGTCTCCTTTGTGGTGTAGTTGATCAAAATGTCGTCTCATCTAATGTGCACTTTTGCCTTCAACATTGATGGTGAGCGCTTGAAAGAGAAATTCGATTTTCCTCTCTCGCCAAGGTCTTTCACCAAGAGGGTGATGCCAAACTTTAAAGTCTGTAAGAATAGGAACCAAATACACATTAGATATGAATGAACAAAAGCACAAAATGTCAAATGCCCAATAAATTGTAAATAATTGTGAAAAATTTACCGTGGTGGTCTTGCCCAAAGCCGAGGTCGAGTGCACACAATTCATACCCATCCACTCCTTTTTCACAAATGTGGGGTACGACTCACATAGTCTTGCAATGATGCCTTTCACATCAGTGCTGCACGAATGAAAGACAATGATGCAACCATGGTCTTGCAAATGCTTCTCTGCAAAAAAAAATGCCATTGCTATGGCCTCATACTCTACGTCTGAGTTCCATGTAGGTACATGAGTCACCGGAAAAGACACCCCCGGTACAAGTAGATTTTCTTGATAGTCAAAGAGAATGAGGTCCACTAATGGATGACGGGTGACTTTCTTGTCATACACACGAGCCTTCCCATCCGACATTTGCAAACAAATTTTCATTCAAATAATAAATACTTCTGAAAGGAAATATTCATGTAATTTCATAGTATAATGAATTTGAGTACTACGAAAAAAATTAGGTTACCTTCTAAAGGAAATCCACAACCTTCATACAACAATTTGGTCCATCAATTTTCTCATTGTCCATGACGTCGACAATGGAGATGTTGAGGAACAACTCCTCCGAATTCACCTCCTCATTGTCATTAAGGACTATGACTTATGTACCTTGAGTGACGATGTCTTTTGTGAACTCTGCAAGAATAGCCTTCATCTTCAACCCACTCTGAGATCCAACTTGCATTTGAGAACTTTGGTCCACTATAGAAGTCATTGGAACTTGGTCCACGCCTTCTACCTTCTTCTTGCCCTTCCCCTCCTTCTCTACCTCTTTCTCTTTCTCCGCCAACTTTGCCAAACACTCTGCTTCTTTCTTTTGTTTGTTCGCCTGAACTTCCTATTCCTTGCCCTCTCTCTTCCTACCAGCAACAATCCTCCTCGCAATGGCCCTCCTTTTTTGAGTGTCCGTGTGGTCAACAAACTTTGGTACATCCAAATCAATAACTCCAAGTCCATCAAAGGACTTTCTAAACTTTGCCTCTGATAGATGAGTGAATGTTTGTGGACAATCCAAGTACCACCCTCCACCAGTCAAATGGATTGTGGTAAATGTTCGACGCTGACTCAGAGTGTACATACACTTTGATGCACTCCGGTCCAACCAAGTGGACAAGAATGGAGGAAGATCCTCCCGAGCAATAGCGTTCTTTGCTAGAAGCTCATGCTTGAAGTAATTGCCAATTAAAAAAGAACAAGAAAGTCTAAAGTTAG
Organism: Straminergon stramineum; assembly: GCA_963920665.1. Lineage (NCBI taxonomy): Eukaryota > Viridiplantae > Streptophyta > Bryopsida > Hypnales > Calliergonaceae > Straminergon > Straminergon stramineum. Next base: position 19,510,825 of record OY987271.1, read on the forward strand.
AAAGTACAATATAAAGGCAACTACATTTCATAATATATCAAATGAAAATATAGTACTACACTAGTAAAAATTCATGAAGGACCTCCTAACAATGAGAAGCATCATTGTACAATAATTGCAATAAAATCATGAATATAACATCTTAAACATTTTGAAATTGATGGCATAACCAATAGTTGGGGTAGTAAGATGTAACTCCAAAAGAGCCGTTGGATCTGACGGTTCTTTTCGGAGTACCTTACGTTACCCCAACTTTCGGTTTAAGGTAGAAAATTTCAAAAATACTCTATGCTTTGATGAATTGTAAGAATGATGATTTATAATTTTCTAATGCTCATTTTACATTAAAATCAACTCTAAAAAAGAAGGAAATTTAAAGAAATCAAACACTCACCGAAAAATAACCCTTTTCAGTGCTAGGTCTGATCCATCATAGCTCATGTAGGAGTCAGATTTTTTGAAAGCATTGGCTCCTTTGAGAACATGGCCAAAACCTTTCTCCCAAATCTTCCTCCCCAACCCTTCAATGTATTCTGGTAGAATCTCCGGCTCAAGTGGGGTGGCCATGTTAATGTTGATGTTATCTTTCTTTATTACATTGTCGAAGTATTCCAGAGCAACTTCTTTAATCTACACAAAGACCTCATTAGTTCATTCTACATTGTTGGAAAGCCAACAGATTTCAAAACCATATAATGTGGCAATTGAAAACAAGAAACGCATATATTTTTCATAAGATTTATAAGTTTAAAAAATACCCACCCCTGCCCACCAAACACACTTGTTGAGGAAGGACAACAACTTCTCTTCAAAAATAGGCTAGGGTGGGAACCACCTAACATCTCGAGAAAGTATGGAGGAGTTCCACCACTTCAAAAACTTCGTCTTCTGCAAGGCTGACGTATTGCATGTGGCAATGAATTGTAGTTTTTCAAGGGTCATCTCCAGCACCTCATTTGTAGTCCAGTGCTTTTCAATCTTCATAATGCAATGCAATGTGTTTTCAGCTATTATAAAATGCAAAGGCCAATTGAAAAAAAAATATATACAAATAATTAGAAAACATAATGTACCTCTTGAAGAAATGTTGGACCATGTGCTAGATTTGCCACTGCGAGCAACTTCCCCATTTTCACAATCAGTGTAGACATGTACTACAACATCAGCTACTTGCGCTATCTCTTGCTACAAAACTACAACAACATTTAAATTACCTATACCTCCAATAAAGAGTGAAGTATAAACCAAAATCATTTAAAACCATAAAAATAAAGTAAGTATATACAACAAAAATGCTCACCCGGAAAACAAAAGTCATGAACACCTCAATCGACATTGAATACCAATGCTTTTGTCTTGACTAGACAATACAATGTTTCCTCTCTGAGGGCCTCAACATGTCAGTAAATTGCTCCAATGGAAGAAACCCATACTTTTGCACACGGTAAAGAGTGTGCACAAAGTTGGTCTTCACATGACAGTCCTCTGTAGATTTGACATTTTTCAAAGAAGGTTAGTAATACAAATCGTAGATAACAAATTAATCTCAAAACTTAACAAAGAAGGAAATACAAAATGAAAAAAAAGAATCAAAGCCTTCAAAGTCACTCACTTGTTGATGTCATGCATCATTTGCATGACAAGCTTAATTTTCCCTTTTGTTTCCAAAATGATGCAGTCAACTACTATGTGCCACATTGGATGTGACATGCATAGCCTTCCGATGTGATTCATCCACACTTGAAGCCGGTGATTTCCGTCACACACAAAAAACTTCAAGTTCTTCATGAACTTCAATTCAGGCACCAAATCAACATAGGCATTGAAATTGTTGTTTTCTCCTTCCACAATGGATCCCACGAATTGATCTCCTCTTTAGTGAATGTAGAACTCTCACCACACTCATTTGTTGTCGAAACATAGAAGACCTCTGCTTCTTCACGATGTCCAATAGCAAACTCCTTCTCCAATTTGTCAACATCAGAAGAAAGAGTGGGTCTGACCATTGGCATTGCCACCAATCTACACAGTGGAATATTCAGTCGTGAATACTTTTCAGGCTTCATCTTTAAACTTGCGATGGTTGCTATAGAGTCCACCTTCTGCAATTGGCGAAGCTCATCTTCCAATAACTCCTTCTCCTCGCCATCATCAATGTCCTCTATCTCAAAGTTTTCTTCTTTTTCTCTGCCAATCTCAAGTTGCATCATGTCATCAATACTCGGTGTTTGTAAAGGTGCAATTTCTTGTGTACAAGCAATAGTAGAGTCCTCCATCTTCAAACCAAAAAAATAACTTCAATGCTGAGAGTGAATAAAATACTATATGCATGTTCTTTAGTTAGAAGCATTCATTTCACAACAATTCTAAAAAAACTCTACTAAAGACGATGGCACAATCATTGATGTGAGAGTTGAAACTCTCCTAAAATAGTGATTTGATTAAAATTCAATCAATATCAACACTTTCATTTGAGTTTGAGCTCAAATGAATGATAACCACTTTGTGGTTGTTCAATTGTGCACTACATGCAAAATCACAATACTCCTCAACTTGAGGCTCAAAACGGACATTGAAAAATGGCATTTAGAATTGTAATGTGTGGTAGATCTCTCTTGTGAAAATACAATTTTTTTTCTTTTCCGCGGACCACTATGGCGACTCAGGTGTGGTTGTTCATAATTATCAATAGCACGGTCACAAGCATCCATAATGTCGTTGAAGCTTACCAGCTCTTTCTACTCCTCTGGCAAGATCTCCATGGTCAAATTGTCCTTCGTGGGCATGGGAGTCAATGACACCATTTTGTTTGCAAAATGTTGAAACTCTACCATCACACTTGCCACCTTTGATGAAGAAGCTTGCCCAATGTGTTGATTGGTCGTTACAATCTACACATGTTAGAAATAACATGTAAGCATTTCAAATGTCATGTGTAAATGAATTACAGTAAATACTGAACTTCAAATATATGTATCTCAATACAATAAGCATCAATGAATATAAATCAACTAATAATTAGATGGAAATATAATTACTCTTTAAAACAAAATATTTAAACCACTAAACCTTAACTTTCATTGGATACTAGAAGCAATGAAGTAGAACTGAAGTTACACAATTTCCAAGTTAGGCTACTAGGGCAAAAAATCATAAAACACATAGATGGCATTCCAATGCATTTTTTTCTCATGACCATGAAACATTAGTCATTTTTTGTCCCTACAATGCCACCAACATTTGTTCTTGTGGCATCAAAACCAAAGTTATAGAATAAAATACATTGAGGTAACTCACCAATTACACAACTTAGTTAGCATGCTAGATTTAGTATAGTTTGGTGAAGACTTACATGTCAATATCATTGAGAAAATATGGTGACGTCATATTCTAGACAATTATTCCAAAATGAAAAACAAAACCAATGTTCAAATCATTTTCCAAAAACCAAATATGTGCTCATCTATTAGACACAATATTTTCTAGTCCTTCAAGAATGATTCAATAAAAATTAAAAAAAATTCAAGGTGGACCTTTATTCCCTTTTCTAAAAGACAAAAGAGCATTCTAAGTTCTCTCAATAGCTTTGCCTAGCCCTAAAATTCAATGATCTTGTATCTTCCATGTTTATTTCCACAAACATGACATTGGAAAACAAAACATTTCTAAACTATGTCACTTAAACAATGAGAACAAGTAGGGGTAAGACAATTTCAAACTATTCTTCTTGCGCGTGTCCAAGATCAATGCAAGAGAATATGAATGTCTACATATTCAATGCTTTTTCAGTGCCAATTAGTGAACAACCAAGATCCTACCTAGCATATGTCCATTGAAGTACACAAAGACATTCCATAAATATAGAGTTGGAATTAAACATCTACAACTTGTTGTCAACACTTTAAGAAATGATATACCATTTTGGGGGGTACTAGGAGATATCCTGAAAACCACCGTCAAATCCGATGGTGGTTTGGGGGGTACCTTCCAGTACCCACCAAAACGGTTTTCTTTTAGGGTTTCAAGGTGAGTGACTTTTCACCACTTTATATTGAAGTAGTAGTATGCGAACAATAGTTGACAAAGCAAGAATTTGAAATCTTCAGCAAGTTCAAGTTCAAACTCTCTATCTCCGACAATGAGTGACTCTCTTCGATAGTCAATGAATGCAAATTGGGACCTTAGTAAGACTACGACCTTGGACAGGGGCTCCAAAACAAAGAAAGACTATAAGCATCAACAAGGGCTCCGAAGTAGAGGAAGATAGTCAGTGTTGAGATACCTGTAAGGCCGAGGAAGACAATAAGTGTTGACTCGGGATCTGAGTGACATCGGAGGCCAAGAATTCGGGAGCATTGCCAAGGTACACATTTTCTAAATCTCAATCTTGCTTGCTCCCAAATTTTGTGATGAAGGTTCATTTGAAAATGACCAATTTTGGGGATAGTGTGAATTCCCCCCAAAATTGGTCATTTTCAAAGGGCAATCGATGATTCTATTTGTTTTTAAAATTCCAGTCACAAAATTAGGTGAGAACGTTGCCCTCGCCTACATAACATCCTATGAAAACCTCAAAACTCTATTGCAATGTTTATGTGAGGGCTTCACGGTTAATTTCTCAAAAACAAATGAAGCAATTCCGTCAAATCTCGGGTTGCTGATCCCGTAGCATGAGGGAGTCGGTTGCTGAATACGGATCCCAAGATCGATAGCTTCACCTCCGCAAATTGAAGAAGGTAAGATTCTAAGCTTCTTATTTCTTGAATTTCAATTAGGGTTTTATAAAAGAGACTGATTATGTGGGTATTGCAAGGTACCCTCAAAACTACCGTTGGATCCGACAATGGTTTGGTGGGTATCTTGCAATACCTACATAATCAGTCTCGGGGAGACATCTAAATCTTACATAGGTACTATTTTTTCAAAATCATTGTAGTTACAGAGATCCAACATCGAAGTTGCGGTGGAGCGGAGGAGGGGTTGCAATGGAGCTCTGTAGTGGATTAGGGGATGTTGATCTCGCGATGGACAAAAGAAAAAATTAGAATCTAAATGCACACTTTTGCACAGGAGCCAACATCGTAACTATTGAGGAGCCAAATGTTGTAGTTGCTGAGGAGCCCAACATTGTTGTTGTGAAGGATCCAAGCTCTCTAGTGGAACTTGGCTTTGGTGATGTCTTGATGGTGATGTTGCATTGGATTGAACACCAAATCGAGAAACAGACGCACACTCCCACTCAAGTATAAGGTGGCTCTGATCTTAAAAATGAATTGATTTCGAACTATTGCAACCCTCCCAGCTCATACATCGGATTCGCAATTCAGACCCTACGTATTGTTGAGTTTAGCAAAGACGTTGTGAAAATAGAATGAATATAGAAGAGATGGAGTCTTGGTGATTCCAATCTAAGAGAAATCCTATGTTGACAAAGAGAAGATTGAAATACATTTTGTTGAGACAAAGAGGCAGACAGAGATAAAATGAGTTGATTTCGGACCACTGCAACCCTCCTAGCTCATACATCGTATTTGCAGTTCAAACCCTACGTACTCTTGAGTATAGCTAAGACACTACGAAAATGGAATGAGTACAAAAGAGATGGAGTCTTAGTCATTCCTACCTAGGAGAAATCTTGTTTTCATAGAGAGAAGACTAAGATACATTTTAACGAGACTAAGAGGAGAGGTCAAGAATTGAACACTACAGGTATCCTTGTTGTAAACTTCTAATGGTGATGTTGTCACTTGTTCATGTCTCTTGATTTCGTAGCACTCACCTACTCAGGGAGTACATTATTGCTTCAAGTAGTGAAGGAAAAGAAATCCATTGTAGACAAAGACAATAGAGGAAGGTGATAAAAGTGAACCTTTTGTTGTTGTTCTCCAAGAAGTTGCATTTCCTCGACTTTTGCAATGCGTGGCACCATCCCAATTTCATGAGCTTTACTTCTTGTGGTCTTCTTCATGGCACCTTGATCTTCTTCTTCCTTCAAGGAGGTGAGGTACTCTTTAGATGCAAAGAACTGGCAGAGAGATTGAGTTTCAGCTGGAGTTTGCAATTACATTTGCGAGAGGATAAAGGTAGTGCAGGTGAATTTGAGCTTCCAATGCCCTTATTTCCGCTGAACCACAGAAGCTCTGGAATGTTGACTTGGCAATTACTATTTCTGCGAGAAAAATGGCAATTGGTGAATCAGTCCAGGTTCATGCTCCTGAAGTAATTGCCACCATTGATGACTCATTTTTTTCTTAATAAAGCTCAGATTAGGACTGGCTCATGCGGTTACTGTAAGAATTGAGTTTAGGTGCATTGTTTCATGGAATCTAATGCATTAGCTATTCTTAAGAGGAAATTTTTTGGAATGTTGGATTTTCAAATTCCATGAGATATGTAAAGCTACTTTGCAACTGTTATTAGTGGCACAAGTATCTATTTTAGGAGTGTCTTAGCTCCCACGTTTTTTCTGGGCTAAATATACTTATAAGTATGAAACTCTTATTGGATTTTGAAAGCTACTTATACTTGTCTTTTACTATCGGAGCCTCCTCCGTCATATTAGCTCATCCTTGGAATCAATTGTCTTTAGTTAATTTACATATCTTCCCCCATTTTAGAATGAAATGGGTGCCAATTTAAATTTGGATATCTTATCTATTGCTTATAAGAACTTTATGGAGCAAGTGATATTGAAGTTTTAGTTTTGTTCTTTGCAGTGCTTATTGCTTTGTTGTAGAATTCTACATTATTACTATGTAACTAAATTAAGTGTGGACTTGGCTACTAAGATAGAAGATGTCTAAGAATACAAATGTTCATTGAGGAGTAGACTATTCTTAGATTCATTGTCAACTACAATGTAATCCACCTGTATTGAAGAAAACTACAAGTCCTAAAAGATTAACAAACTATAATCATTTCGGTACCCTCTATCAATAGAAAAGAGCAATTGAACCCTTGAGAATTTTTTTGATAAGCTTATTCATACCCTTTGGTAGCCTATGATATCCTCATTTCATTCCATTTCCTCTAGCAACAAAAATTCGTGATTTTTTTATGCTTGTAGAATTCAGAATTTACAGTAACAAAATTGGATTGGTCACAATGAATCTTTCATTAAGTAATTACATGTAAATTCTCAAATTAGGCTAAAGAAGTATTGATTCAATTGAGCTTGCTTTTTACTACTCCGTAGTCACATTTACGAAATCATGTGTTACATGTATACTTGTTTTATTAAATTTCTTTGTCAAATGTTTTCTCCTTTTGTACTTTTGCCTAACAAAAACTTTAACCTCTGGCCCAAAACATACATTAAATGCACAAAGATATTTGTTGAATTCATTTAAAAGTTTTTAGAAGGAAACATACAATTTCAAGCACTTCAAGACTTTATGTGGTTTTAGCAAAGAAGGTTTTTTGAAATAAGAAAGAAAATAGAGTTTGAATACTTTCCATTAGGATGAAATGGCATTAGTGTATAGAAAGCTACAACTTGATTAATTTCTGAAATGAGTGGATTGATTGACTGGATAACTAAACAAAAAATGATCCTAGATTTGAGTTCTCATTCTTGAATATAACATACTTCAGATGTATATGTCAATAAAGTCACCAATCAAAGTGCTTAAAGTATTATGTATTTATGGATGTGGTGTACACTATGACCTTCATAGCAAGTCGTGGACAAACAATTTTCTAACATCTCAAAATGCCATTTTTGCATGTGCCTCACAAAAACTTTCTAGCCTTTTGTTTGTATGTTGTTCCTAGCACTCTAATGTCAATGAACATGTCTCTAAGGTACAAATGCAGTACACACCTAAAAGTGCAAAATGAAAATAGAATCTCATATTGGACATCCTAAACCCTGAATAGTAAAACTTCATTGATTACCAACTAGTTCAAAGTAGACATATGGGATCGAAAGATGCTTACATTTGAGACTCCATCTCCTCCTGCAACATTTGGTGCAGCACTTGTATCTTGTGTCATTGCATGTGCTGAATCAATGTTTTGCACTCCAACAGCCTCTTTTTCACCCATACCTCCTCCAAAAGAAAGGACCTTCCGAAGGTTTTTGGGTGTTGTTTAATTAGTCTTCGACACAACTTTCTTTCCACGAGTCATCCTAGATCTTCTAAGTACCTTACTAGATGAGAAATATAGAGAGATCTGCCTCTTATGCTTCTTCGTCTGCCCCGAAACAATTGAAAAACTATGACTGTCTAAGAGCATGAAGTGAGAGAAAAGCACAACTAAACTATCACTATAGAACAAATGTACTCTCTATCTTGCACAACATGAAACACACAGAGGTCTAGAGAAGTGAAGAGTACTTATATGTGCTAAAGAAGCCATCACCAAGTAGCTTAGACGTCTACATCCTAGAATGGATTGATGATAGACGCCCCCATTATCAAATTGTTAGCCCTAATGATTGACAAGTTGTTCAATGCATGGCCAATTGTAAAGATTCTACACCAATGTAGCTATATTTAGTTCTTTGACAGTGATAGCTCTGTCCCTTTTGGTATCCAATTAATGAAGACGTGATAACTTACATGAAATAGTACATACGTTTGTCATGTCCATGAACTTGAAATTTCCTTGACACAACCGCCTCCACACACTTAATGTTTACCTAAATAGTAGTGATAAAAGTTTTCTTTCTAGGTAGCTTGGCAACTATTATTTTAATGGAGAGTAATTGTGGAACTACCTATTCCTTTATTGCTAATTGCTTCCTAGACGGCAAAGGGACTATGGTGCGTGAAGTACTTAATGAAGATACTTCTTTCATTTTCATCATTGTCTAAGCACTTTTCTTCCTACTATGGCTTGTATTTGTGTAGATGGTTATGATGTTCCACTTGTTTTTTCTATAAACAAGGGAGGACGTGCTAGAATATTGAGACATCTTCTTCATGTCTTCTTTGGATTTGTGGAATCCTCTATCTATGTTGAAGAAGAGAGGAAGTCAGAATTAGGAGGAGTGCAACAGTTTCTCCTTGTTCTTACGTCTATGGAAGAAGATGAATAGTGTTGGTACCTTGCATGTGGAAATTATAGAGCTTTTGGACTTCCTCTATCTATGCTAAGTGCATCAACTGAGATCTTAAGTCGTCATTCAGCTACATCCACTGTGGATATGCCGTATATTAGTCACACTATATCATGTATTCCACCTTGTGAAATATTTCCTGTCCTTCCCAATACTACAATTCTTCGAGTAGTGAAAGTCGAGAGAGTAGATCCTATTATAGAATTGTCTAGTGAATCGGAAGGAGAGTTGTTCAACTCAATGCTTCAAAAGCAAACATGTTGTATACAATCTGTATTGGAAGAGAAGGGTTCACTAAACTCAATGCTAAGCACTTCGCCAAGTAGTCCAGCACAATCTCTATTGTCTTGTCCTCCATTGCATCCCAATATAGTTGACCTAATGAGCATAATGGATTGTTTGAAGAAACTAGGTAGTATGCACCATTCTAGGAACAAATTGTCAACTCTTAATTTGAACAATATGAAGCACCATCATATGAACTTTCTTCCACTTGTCTTCAATGGGGATGTCATCTTCGAATTGCCTCCATGTCGCTCATCTTTGTCTTCATCATGAGCGAGGAACTTAGAAGGAATGGACAAGCGATATGATGGACACCCCTGGTGCAAGTTGGTGACGACAAACATTCACAACTCTGATAGTCTGAAGTTTCGTAAGTCATATTGTGCTGGTCACCTTGTTTGCGAAAATCCAGACTGTGATTACCTAAAGAGGGCTTCAAAACGCAATGAAATGGAATGGAATGGATATACAACCTTTCCTTTTATAATTGGGGCCAGTCCTCCCAAAGATTGTACTCTAGTTTGCAAAGTTTGCAAGATATCACCTACATGTCTGGACACTTGCAATGCTAGGATGTACTACTCCTACAGTGAGGATCCTAAATTGACTCGGGCCGCAATCCACTTAGGAAATCATGCTCATCTTGTCGCAATGGGTATGTACAGAGATTCTACAGAAAAGATTTTTAGGCTCATTGTAGAATAGGTGGCAAAGACACCAACAACAACCAACTCCACAATTTCTCTCTCTGCTAGCAAGGACTTTCTTACATGCTATCTATTTCATAACGGAGAGGGAGAGAAGGAGATGTTGAAGGGAGAGGAAATGGAAGAGGTCATGGATCGCTTCCAGTATCTGAGTAGTTGAAACATACGAAATGTTATTTCTTCATTTCATTTAGACAACCGAGGAGGCATGATCGACAATATTATGACTATGAAGAAAGAGTCAAAGTTTGAATTCATACATGACAATGTCTTCCATGGCCAAGGCAAAGAGAAGGTGTACATTTTCAAGATGCTCATCGAGGGACCGGGAAGCGGAGTAGACTTGGTGAGGCGCATGCAACCCGGAGGTGATCTTCAAAATGCGTGGATGATGTTTGACCACGTTAAGCACGTGAAGGAGTGGACCACGATGGCTTGCCATGTGTATGATTCTCGATACAAGAAGGTCATGACCATTTCAACATGTGACATGCAATCTGAAGATATTGAGGTCCAGGTGCAATTCTGGAGGTCATTGAATGCAGTCATGGCAAGACATGGAGTTGACCATCCAAACTTCAAGGGGTTCATGGCAAATAGCACTATGGCCAATTGGAATGCGGTTTGTATTGTCTACGGCAATGGTTCATCTAATAACAAAATGGAGAATTGTGAGAGGACATGCTTATTGTACTGGAGTACTTCTCTTCATAAACACACACAGAAGCACATCAAGGAAGCATTCCAACAACAACACATACAATTATGTAAACATATACAACTATGTAAACAATACAAAGAGTCGAAGAATATGGATGGGATGGAGACACGTTACCTTGCAATTTGTTCATGGTGGTTATCATCTACAACTGCTACTAAGGATGGTCTTCATCACTTGGACCATTGGCTTGCATTTTGGCATTTTAGGTACCGTCAATGGAGAGCTTGCATGGACATGGTAAGTGACCCATGTTTTCTAATTTATTCTTTTACATTTTTATGTCAATATTGTTAGATGTGAGAGGTATTTGATAATATTTTGTTTCAAGTAAGCATGTGTGAATTAAGTATAAATTTCCAAATACCCTTGTCTTTTAATTTTTTTTTTGGATTATACATTTTAACCCAAAATGTGGGTACTGGAAGGTAGCATGGAAACATCCATTGGATCTGACAGTTATTTTTGTGCTACCTTACAGTACCGAAGTTTTAGGTTTTGGGAAGAAAAAATTAAAATTAAATTTTTTAAGAAAAATTATAAGTGTGAAAATGGGATATACACTCCTATCACTATCAAAGTAACCTTGCCTAATTATTGCAATGTTTGTTTGCATAGAACGCAAAAAAATGTGCATTTTCTTGTAATGGAAGATCCCTCATTTAGTCATTTCATTTTAAATCCATATAGAGAAAGTTTAAGTTCTAAAATGTTGATGGTTATGAGGCATGAAATTGAATTTATAACATCATGTCTTTGTGGATGGATTTCTAGGGTTTGACTTTGGAGGAGATGATGGATTTGCCTTTGTGCAACTTGTTAGAAACAATTCATAACAAGTAGCTTCAAATGTCCGGTAACCGAGGGAACAACTTGTTTGACGTTACTTGCAATGATAGTATTCGTGCATGGATGCAAATGACAAACTATCGTGCTTACTGGAGAGGACATACCTTAGGATCTGGTCCATTGAAGGGGGAATTGAAGTTGAGAGTTGCTAGATGAAGCGGAGACCCTAAGAAGATAGCAAAGGCAATGAATACATTACTTGGAGTAGAAGGTGTTGGAACTCGCATACCACATTTGGAAGGAGAAGAAATCTTTGGAAGCACTAAGAGGAAGTTAGATGTACCCATTGGCAATGCAGGGGACTCAAATAGACTGGACAAAGTGAATTTCTCTCAACCACGTGTTCAAACAAGGTCTACAACAACTTCTATTGAGTCATCCGAAGATAAAGGAAAGCAGCCCGCGGTGGACCTTTCCAACATTTACGATTGCATTTGAAATCGATTGTGATACATCGAACTGGCATATTGCAAGGATCAACTACAAATCAAATGCTAAGTGTTTTGCTCAACAACGAGGATCAAATCTCAAGTGCACTGCCAAAATTGCAAGGGGAAAGAAGGGAACCCCAATTCCAACCTATCACAGGAGAAAAGAAGAGTACGGAAGTAAACGAGAGGTTGTAGCAGACTTTTGGTTCTGTGGTGATGATATAGAACGACGTGTGAAAGGAACAAAGCGCAAGTGGGTAATAGATTGGCCCGAAGTACCAAAGGTATGGCGTGTTTTGACTAGAACCAATCTCAATCGAGAAGAGACATTATTGTTGCAACATGCTGGCTTCCATCTCCAAGAGTGATCAACGTTATCACCTCGTCAACTCTTTAACATGTCCAATATATTCAGGAGCATCTTCTACGATTAGCCGCCTTTAGCAAATGCAAATGTGTATCCAACGATAAGAGAAACAATTGAACTATAAGGCAAATTGCAAATGCACCAACAACAGAGCAAAAGAATAAGTAGAAGAGTGCTGACAACATTAGAGGAGAAATATTGGCAGTAACTTTACTCCCCTTTCCAAGCCTAGGTGCAATAGTTTCCTTAGAGACTAGGGCAGATCCTAATAGAAACGTCTATTGAATTACTATGGGAATGTTTCCCACATGCACATGCCTAGACTTCGTGAATATGGCTATTTCTACCATTGGAGGTCGACAACAATATGTGAATTGCAAGCACTTGTACTACTTGTACCAGTACTTCTGCAAAATGGACATCCATGATGACAAATTCATCCATGCTCCAAGTTATAGCTTCAATGAGTTGAAGGTACTTCTAGTTCGAGTGGGAATCATCACAATTTCAGAATAGGCATGGCTACATTTATCCATGTACTTTACTCATATTATATTCATTCATATATATTATGATTGAAATGATTTGAAGCTTCTGGAATTTTTTGGTGAATGCATTCTTGGAATATGGAAGCAAATCTAATTAGTCAATTGTTTTGAAGTTAATTCATGTAAATGACTATAATTACCCTAAATCCTATACCCTATTTCAGTAAGGTATATATGATATACAAAGAAATTCTTCCTTTTCTTTTCCAAAATTTGTCCCATTTGTAAACTTCTCAATTATCTTTTGAATTCCATCATTTTCCACTTAGTTTTTTCATTTCTTTCTAGGTTTTCTCATTCTCCTTTCTTTCTTGTTATTTCTTTTCCATTTTTTTCTTTCCCCAATTTTTTTCTTTCCCTAAACCCTTTTTTTTCCATTTTTTTTCTTTTCCCATTTTTTTCTTTCCCTATTTTTTTTTCCTTTTCCCACTTTCTTTCTTTCCCTATATTTTTTCTTTATCCAATGTCTTATTCTTTTTCCATCTTGTTGCTTTCCCACTTTAGTTGGTCATTTTTTAGTATTTGTTTCAAGATGCCAACATTTGGTAGTACTTACAATCATGAAGCAAAATCAATTTTAGATTTGAAAATTACATATAGTAGAATACCTCAAGATTAGGGTGAAATGCCTACTACAAATCCACAATGGCTTATGGTCATCATCTCACCCTAACCTTTAGGTTGGCAACTCATCTCATACATGTCTACTTATACTAGCGCATGTTGGAAATCCTAACCATAATGGGATATTCATAAGTCTTTATTCTATGTATTCAATCTAGCTAGTCAAAACATCGCAACAGAGTAACTCCCAAATGACATTTGTCTAGCATACTCACAACGTCTCCCATATTTTTTGTTTGTCATTGAATCAAGTGCTCAAACTTTTCAACAAGGTTTGAAGGTCTTTTCATATAGTAATTAACAAGTTCAAGACAATGGAAAATGACTCATATCACAATCCACGGTTATAGGGGAAACGGTTATAGGTCACAAAATTTACTATAAATAGGAAAAGAAATTCTATTTTTGGATTTTTTGGCTAAAAAAGGTTTTTAGGGATCCATGCTCATAAGCTCCCCACTCACAGCTCACAGGCTCCCCGCTCCAAGCTCACATGCTGGTGTTGTTGGGCCACGTGGTCTCACGGTTCTCTCATGAGGTGGTTTTAATGCACTGCTAAGACTTTTTACCACAAGGGGTTCAAAGCTTTATTGTCATTTCCCTTTTTAACACACCCCTAAGACTTTTTATCCCAAGGGTTCAAAGCTTCGCTGTCATTCCCCTTTTTAACACCCCTCCTAAGACTTTTTAGCCCAAGGGGGTTCAAAGCTTCATTGTATGTGCGGGATCCACTACCCTCACACCCTTGTGTTTCTCACCATGGAATATCATGTCAATGTTAGGTACGAAAACAAAAAGGAAGAAGAGGAAGGGACCTTTGATACTCAAAGGACTAGCAAGATGGGTTAGTAACATAAACGACTTGAACTAAAGGCCCCTCAAAGCAGCATTGCCAATCATATGGGGGGGGGAGGGTGCTCTAGGGTTAGTACAATGACAAGACAAAGAGGGTGGTCGAAAGGGACCTACCAAAGTAAACGCACACAAGCTCTAGTAACAAGGTAAGGTAAACAAATTTCCAAGCTTAAGCTTGAAAGGATTAGGACTACACACAACCAAGATACAAGGAACCCACAAAGACCTCGCGAGCTTGGAAAGCAACAACAATGGCCAAAAGTGCCAAAAAACACCATTGCAAGGTTTGTGGCTAAAAATGTCACAATTTCAACATCAATTGGATCCAACAGACCCAATTACACAAAAAGAGGGTGGTGAGAGAAGAGAAAGGGTGCCCTTTTATACTCTTTCCTGGGCACCCACCTCTCCTTGTTCATCTAAGTTAATCTTATCTTCTTGGATTTTCATCAAAAACTCAAGACTTTCATCCTATGTTGGCTCACTAAATTAACTTTTGTAGATTAACTCTAAATTGCAAACGGATTGTGCCATTGGCTTCAAAAGTCCATTTTTATTCCAAGAGAACCCTCTCCCCTACTTCTATCTTCAAAATCACAACGAAACCTAGTGCCAACTTAATGCCAAAAATCACGAAAAATCCCAACCTTTGGGGGTTGACTTTTCTAGCAAAAGTCACTAGCCTAGGCTCCTAAGTAGGTGCGGGGGAGTGAGAAAAGACCTATGTTGGACTCCATTCCGCTTCCATATGCTCCTGCTCCGCCGGTCAAACCCACTGTGGACTTTAAATTTCGTTAATTGTCGGGGAATGCTGCAGGTTCAGGTACTTCTAACTATTGGAATGTCTTGAAACTGGTTGGTGCATCTTATTAACATAAAGGAAAATATGCTAATTTTTAGTGGGAATTTACCACCACGTGGGGAATTTCTAGGAATTTCCCATCACATGTTTGGGTAGTTGACCGTTCGGAAAGATATCTTCTAACTATCAGAAAATTCCGAAACTTTTCGTGGAACCTCCCATGGGATCCCATGACACATGTGTAGGCTCATATTTTTACTCTACACATCAGCCTAGGGGGACAAAATCCACCCTCTCATTTAATTATTAGTGGCTAGGGAATCTTTCACACTAAGGGGAATCTTAGCAAACCGACTTCGCCGTTGGTTCCTGGGCATGGGATTAACCCCAACCCACCCTCTTTGGACCTGAGATTCCTCCATGGTCCCATCTTGGTATTTTAAACATCTACACACGAACAATTGGAGTTTCACTATTTCGTCAATGAAATGGGGAAACTAGAACCTATCTCTGGAAATTGATTCCTATAGCTTACCAAGGTTCCTTCAACCAATTCTAGCCTAGAGATGTCCTTTCCATGTAGGCTTTTGAGCCTACTACACCCATCACTCATAACTGACCAATTGGCCATGATTAGTTGGATTCTAACCTATTTACAACTCATGGTTAGCCCATTCTTGCTATAATATTCTAAAACTAGACCAAATACAATATTGGATTGTGACACTCCTATTTTGGTTCTACACTCTTTTGGTGGCTTTTTATATATAAATTTCCATTCAAAATGACAAAATACGGAAAAAAAAAAAAAAAAAAAAAAAAGTGAGTCCCTAGTGACAAATTAGGGGCTCACAAATCTCCATAAAAATCTCCTCATTAAGTGTGCCATTCAAAAACACAATAATTATGTCCATTTGTAGCAAGAGCTAGTTGTATTGAGCAGCTAAAACTAATATAATTCTAATAGTGGACTATCTAACTACTAGAGCAAATTTTTTGTGATAATCTAGATTCTCTCTTTTTGATGAAACTTCCGTGCCACAATTCTTGCTGTGACTTTGTGTCTACCTTCTATGTTCCTTTTTACCTTAAACATCCATTTTGTTGAAATGGGAGTCTCTCCTTTTATTCAATCCATGACTTCCCATGTGCAATTCTTTACGATAGAATCTATTTTGCTTTGGGTGGCACTTTGCCAATCCTTAAATTGTTGATTTGTGGAATGAAAATCAATCGGTTCATTTAAAAATTCCAATACTAAGGTCCAAAAATCTTTGAGTTTGACTAATGGTTTTCTATTACGGTTGGGGTATCTCCTTTCTATTGGTCTTGCATTCCTATCTATGGAGATAGGCTTTTGAGAAGTAGGTGATATTAATGGGTGCTTGTCATGAGTTGGAGGGTGGTTATCGTGAGTTGGGTTCACTATACTAGGGGTTGAACTAGAGGTCAAATCAAGTGTTGTGCTAGACTCTTAGGAATCAAGCTAAGATAAGTCTGAGTGCCAATTTACCTATCTTTGTTAAATCATGAGCACAACCAAGTTTTGGGGTTTTAATTAAATGATTTCTATTTTCGGGTGTCTAAGTATGGTCTATTGTACCTTCCAAGAAATGGATTTTTCTAAGCATCTTCTTGTACCCAATTGTGCTGAAATAATCCAAAAATGCAACTTCTAATGCCAAGACGAAGGTACTTGGCGGATAAACTAGGCCACTGTAGATTTCTGTCAAATACCAAGCAGAGAAAGAATGATAGTATGAACCTCTAGAGAATTCCTTGTCCTTTACAAAAATGTAAAATTCAACTAATCGACCCTATTTGAGCTTCTTAGCAAAAGTTAAGGACAAATGAAGTTTGACCGCTATTCAGTACATCAAACTTCATCCACAATTTAACCCTAGGTCTCCAATTCGAACTAAATTGAAAATTTACAGGGATGCTTAAGATGGTTGTTCCTACCAAAAGCTAGAGTTTGGCCTTGTTTGGACACTTCTATGACAAGTTCATTCAATCTTAGGTTAAAACTTCATCCTTCTATATCTTGTTGGTTTTAAGTTTTTCCCAAGGTATAAGGTGTCTTTGAACCCTCTAAGCTAATTCTAAGAGTCCACAATTCTAACTTTCCCCTTCTAAATTATAATCTAAGTTATCCTTCGAGGTTCCTTAATTTCCTAATCTCAGTCCAACTTTTGTCAGTTTCTATTTTTTAGGGTTTTGATATTTTTCCCCTTGTAGATCCTATCTCCAAATTTCTAACTTACTAGGGTACTCATGGATTAGACCTTCCCACTAATAGTTCTAGATGGAATGATGGGTGAAGTTTGACTGCTAGTTGGTGCTTAAAAATTCATCCGCCAATTATTCCCTCTCTACAATTCGAATTCTACTTGGATTTTTGGTTTTGGGCTCTAAGTAATTAATTCTTCCTAATCTTTTGGTCTTGTTCCAAATTTTTAAGTCTAATTAAGTTTCATCCATTTTACATCCTAAACTTCATTCATTCACAACTTCTCCATCTTAACTCCGATTTTGACTTGTCTTGTGTTTTCGGAAAACTATAAATTCCTACTTTAGGGTTCTAAATTCAAAAGCAACCTGAACTCTAATCCTAGGAATCCAACTTGTGTCCAAGCCTCAACCTAGATTAGAGTACGCTAGTTAGAATTGATAGAATAGAAAGAGAAAGGTTCAACTTCATGCCTCAGAATTGATGTCATTAATCATGCCTTCCAAGGGTTCTCCTCCCTTTGCTATGAATTCTCACAAAATGATGCAATTGGTTGTTGTTTTAATAAAATGGTAAGTTAATACAATGCTTGATTGTTCTACTTCTATCAAATTCACCCCTATTTCTTTCCCCTCTTCTTCCTTTTCCTTCTATACTATTCCCTTTATGTCTTCAATGTGGACCAACCACCCTCGTTCCACGTTTCAAGGCAAATGAAGGATAGGTCATTTACTTCTTATACTTTCAACTACCTTTTGTGTCTAGCATCTCAATAATCATTCTATCTTTAATCCGAAGGTCGAGAAGGATTGGTGGGATTTCCCTTCTATATCTTCTTCCTTGGCCCCCTCATATCTATCCTCCCTTCCACATTGTCTTGCCATTTTTACTCACTCATTCTACTTGCCCTAATCCAAGTCTTCTCTCTTGTTGGTTAGGCTCCTACGTGCTTGCCTACTTTGTCTACTTGTTCTTGTGGGTGATAGGGGGGGGGGCTTCTCCGCCCCAACTTTTTTTTCAATAGACTTGAATTTGCACTCTTCCTTGTTATTGGTTTCTCCTCTTACACCTTGACTTCTAGACCCCCCCACCTATGGACACCCCAACTCCCTAGCTCCTAGAACCCAACTCCTCTCAACCCTCACTTTGCTAGTGTCAGTAGGCTGGTACCCAACAATTGGATTGGCAGGTTGGTCCCGCTAGTTGGTATCCAACCACTAGTGTTGGTAGTGGTGTTGGCTTCTTATAGTACAAAAAATAACAACTAGGGAAAAATATAACAAAATGGGTTCTTTTGGGGGAAGACTTAAGTTAGCTAGAGTTTTGTGTAACTAAGGTCACTCATAGGTGATATAACATTTTATTTAAGAAATAATATGTTAATTTTCCTCATAAAGAAATTTCAACATTAAAAGTGTCCATGTATATCCCATAAAAGAGATCCATGAATAAAACTAGGAATATGTTTACTATGGATAAATTTAGAAAACAACCCATGGGATATAGAATCTTAATTCTCTCAATGCACATCACTCATGGCCATAATCCATTTTCATATACTTGCTTTAAAGTTCATAATCAAGCCATGGTCTAATTTCATAATCAATATCCATAGCCTTTTTAATTTATATGAATTCTTCCATTAATTCTATCACAATACTTTCTTCTCAATTAACTACATTTTCATTTTGATTAAACATTGATTTACAAAACTTAATAACCTCCAATAATTATTCTCTCTCATTTATTCTTGTTTGCACCATCTTAATTCATAAAATAATAAATATTACAAATCACCGCCATATGATATTCATTATCATATTAAAAGTTTAGAATCACTCACCATTATTCTTTCTTAAAATATATTTATTCTTTCATTCATAATCTTCACTCAACTACATAGTCTTAACTATCAAACATTTAACCATTTTGCATTGGCCATTGCAATAGTCACTTTAGATTCAATATTAATAATACACTATGCACTCGTAATAACTAAAAACAATGCTATGATTTATCAAGCATACACCATGCACCTATAAATTATGAAGATTCACTCTTTAATTTTCTCTTATAAATTTAAACTTAAACAATTTCCCATTCTTCAATCTTAAATTATCTAAATTTCACCACTCATTAAATTCCAAATACACACATAGTCTTATCAATAGGCACTTGCATTCAACAACTTTGTATCACACACACCTTCATAGTTCATCAAATACAATTGCATATTAATACATCACAAAATAATTTATCACTAAATCGAATTGTGAAAAACATACATAAAAAATAGTTTGTAGAAAAGATCATAGAAAATGTACATAGAAATCATAGAAAAATGAACACACAAAAAGAAGCTAGACACTACTCATCCGTGCCTACATAATAAAGCTCATAACTACTTATACTACCAACTCCTCTATGGTGCCTCTTCATTTGCATCCAACCTTGGCTGTTCTTGGGATTTGAACATTTCAATCGGCAATGGCTAACTTTTGAAATCTCTTGGCATTCTAATTCACACCACATGGATTTTCAAAAATAAAATTGAAATAAAGCCCATTTCACACCAAATCCACGTTCTCAATGCAAAACTTGAAAATTGATATTTACACTTCTCCTTGTTTGATTCTTGTTTCTCTTTTGGGGGGGGGGGGGGGGGAAGAAGTTTTTAACATTTCTACTTGGGAAGACTACCCTTGGAACTTATGGTGGAGGGTTGAGGTGTTCATGGTGGGGCAGCCTATTGTGGGCAATTGAAAAATACCCTTTGCTAACCTTCATCGGTATTCACTTAAGTCCACTCTAATTGCTACTTTCTACTTTTGGAGGCTAAATTTTGGTTGATCCTAAGCATGCCTTGGGAACTAAACTTTAGAGGTGACTACCTAGAGGTTCCAAAGGCTTGCCTTAAGGTTGGGTTTAACACCAAGTCTAAGGTTCTAAAGACACTATAGATTCAAAGCTCCACCATCTATAAAATTTTAACACTTCATCTAAGGATCCTATAAGTTCAAAGCTTCACCGCTCCAATGGGGCCTAGCAAGACTATGTGCCAACTTGGGCAAGGTTAGTGGACTAGTTAGCTAGGATATACAAAACACACTAAGAGCCTCAGGTTAGTGGAAAATTGGGAATTATGTTAGTAGGGCATCAATCGTTCAACTAAAGGCCCTCCACAGTGGCATCACCAGGACATATGGGGCTTGCTTTAAGGTTAGTAGAAGGATATAAAAGATGAAGCTAAAGCCTCCCACCAAGAAACCAGATACAATGAAGACTCTCGACTAGTGTTAGTGAAGGGAGCAACTAAGGCTCCAATCAACTCAAAACAAGTAGCACTAGAGGGTACTAAGCCCAAAAAAGACCCACAACTCTCTCACCATCTTAAAGAAAAACAAAAATGGCCAAAAGTGCCCAATAAAACACAATTTGAGGTTTTTGGCTTAAAACACCAAAATCTCCAACATAAATTGTATCTAATGGATCCAAATAATTACAACAAATGGGGGTGAGTTGAAAGGAAATGGGATGCCCTTCTATATTCTTTTCCAAGCATCCATCTCCTCTCAATCATCCTAAGGTAACCTTATCACTATAATTTTTCATCCTCATCTTTTATGATTTTCACTTTCTTTGTTGGTCCAAAAACCTAATTTTTGGAGATTAACTCCAAATTACAAATGGACTATGCCATTGGCTTCAAAAGACCATTTTTTTAATCGAAGAATTCCTACCCTTTTTTCTAACTCTAAAATCTCAACAAAATCTAGTACCAACTAAATGCCAAAATAAGATAAAAATCCAACTTTGGGAGTTTGATTTTTCTAACAAAAGTAACTAGTCTAAGATCTTGAGTAGGTATAGGGGAGTCAGAAAAGACCTATCTTCAACCCCATTCTACTTTTGTATGCTCCCAATCCATGGTCAACTCCACCATAATCCTTAAATTTTGTCAATTGTCAAGGAATCTCGTTGGTTTGGGTGCATCTCATTATCAGAATGTCTTGAAACTTGTCAAAGCATCTTATTAACATAAAAGAAACTAATCTAATTTTTATTGAGATTTTACCACCACCTAGGTAATTTCAAGGAATTTCCTGTTGTAGGTTTTGATGGTTGATTGTTTGGAAGAGCATCTTCTGACTATTAGAAAATTCTGAAAGTTTTTGTGGAACCTCTCATGGAATTCCATAACACATGCATAGGCTCATACTCTTACTCTACATATTGGCCTAGGAGGAATAAAATTCAACCCCTCATGTAAATATCGATGCTTGGAGAATCTTTCACATCGAAGGGAATCTTGGCTATCCGACTTCGCCGTTGAGTCCCCTTTGTGACTTCAACCCATAGTCACCCTCCTTCAATTGTAGGTTCTTCTACAACCCCATCTTTATATAAATAGCCCATGTAGGCCAATATTGGAGTTTCTCTATTTCATTGATGCAATAGGAAAGCTAGAACCTATCTCTAAGATCTGACCTAAGTACCTCATTGGGGTTCCCTTGACCAATTTTATCCTAGATATGTCTCTTACATGCAGAGTTTGAGCCTATCTTGCCAATAATACATAACTCCAAGTGTGTTTTTCTGGTTTTGGATGTGGAGCTCCTTTCATACCAAAGGTTTAATATAGGCAAGTCACGTGGCTTTTCTTTTATGAAGTGTGTTGTTTGAAGCATGTAAGCACTGGTGACAGAGTATGATTTTTTCCTAGAATTTAATGGCATGGACAACTTCTAGATTTTGATTGTCGTATGTACTGGCGATCTAGGATTCAAGCATGTTGGAATTTAGGCTTCATTTGTTTCACTTCGGAATTCTCTTAGGCTTCACTTTCTATGTTCTTATATATTTTGTAGGACTTCTAGCTATGCAATACAAGCATCTATGACAACAATGGCGATTATATTTAATAAGAAAATGAAACAACAGACAAACCAAAAAAAATAGGGAGTAAATCAAGATTTGCACCCCCCACAAAAAATAAGGAGCAAAAACAAGATTTGCACGACAAAAAAAATTAGAGGGTTGAATACATTTAGCAAGGCAATAAATGCTCAGGTGTCTCTTTTGAAAGTCTCCACTTGAATACCTTCCAAATTTTCAAGGAGAAATGTGACACAACAAATAGGAAGTAAACAAAACACACATTCTGTTTAAAAAACTAGCTAGATTAGAGTCACATATATGTAAACAAAATAAACATATTGAAATTCGGATCTCAAGCAAGTTCCTAATTCAGCTCAAAAGACCTCAGTGATAGTGTTGATTGATCACTTCCTATACATTTGCTAGAAAAATCAACAAATGATAAGTAATCACCAACATCCCTCAGAGAATCATTAAGAATGTAGCTTCTCTCAAAGATAGCATTGAAGCTTTGTAAACTTACAATGGCACCAAAGTAAAAGATGCAACTATTGCTAATTAACAAACTTGTAGATAAGCTTCATAGATGGTGAATTCATAACATGAAAAGATAATATAGAGAATCCATATCCAAGTAATGATGTGAATATGAGTACTCACTAAGGGCTCAAGGTCTGTTAACTGCCCCAAGTGAGGATGTAGGAAATGCCTGAACTACTGCCCACTGAGGCAATTTCACCCATTCTATATTGATAGATCCAAACACAACACCAACAAGAGAAGAAAAATTGTAGAAGACTAAGACTTTAAGTACTTGCAATCTACTACAATACAAGGTTAGCTATAGAAGAACACAAAGAAAAAATTGCATTGCAAAATAAAAGGGCAATTTGAACATGTTATCGAACTTGTATGTGATGTGAACTACCACTAATAGAAAACTATGTTGTAGTGAACAAAATCCAAGTGACATTTTTGTTCACTGCAACATAGTTTTCTTCTAGTGTACAGACTTTGCCACCTCAACCTAATTTGCTCAATTGTACTACTTTTTTGTTCTACTAGCAAAAATCACGCCATCAATGTATAATGCTACCGCTCAGAAGCAAGTACCCACTGTTTGAAGCAATCATTATATGGGAAACTTTGCAAGGTGTACATGGGTTGAGTGTGCATGCCTACAACCAAGCCAAGGTGGTGGTCAAGCCTATTACACAATCTATCTTTCAAAAAAGACAAAGATGAGAAGGTCCTCTCATCCTCCATACTGCCCAAAACATGAATCATTGCAATTTGGACAAGTTTAATGTACTCCCCAAAGTTTTTTGTAAGTGCAGTGTTGGCATCCAAGGTTCTCCACAGCTTTGTAAGTGGATTCACCATGAGATGTGTGGGGGCATTCAACGGGGGAAGCTCCATTGTAGCAAAAGCATTAGCCATCATGGCTATCTTGAACAAGGGCTGCTCAGACTCAAGGCGAAATTTGTCTAGGACAGTAGGAACAAACCTTTTTTTTCCATCTTTGCCAATCCACCTTGGTTCCCCATAGAAATTCTTGATGATGTCCAAGTGCTTGCAGAAACTTGTACTACAATCACCTTGTAGCCAATATTGGAGGTAGACAACACCCAATGCATCCATGAGTCCATGATCGGGAAATCTAGACTTTAGCTCCTCCACGAGTTTTTGCGCAACATCTACACAAAGAAAAACCAACAATGAATTACAAATCCAAAGTTTTTCAATAATTAGCAAGCTACAATTAGCAAGAGTTACTGCTTAGCTATTGGAGGAAGTTCATAAATTCAAGATCAAGAAGTTGAACTTAAAAAACTTTTTATTAGCAAGTCATGAATTATATGACTTGTAAACCCCCTAAACCCTATTATGGTACCACCCTTCCATCAATAGGTTTTAGAATTTGCAAGACAAAAGGGTAGCACCAAGACACAAGAACAACTCAAAATAATATCCAAACATCCAAACAACAACAATAGTACCCACACATTAGACCAACCCCTTTTTTTTTGGCACCATACGGCTAGAAAGCACCAAATGAAAAAGTAGGGCGAAAAAGACTAAAAGAAAAAAAGGAAGGAAAGGAAAATAGTCGCTAGAGAGCCATCTAGGGTTTGGATTTTGGAGCCAGAAAGCTTCAACCCTAGTTGTTGCATTCACTAGAGATCTCAATGGCTTAGCACTTGAATTTTGAACACCCGCGCTAGTTTCCCCCCGTCCTACCTTCTTCATTGTTGATCCTCTCTCATTGGAAATTCTATTCATTGCCATAATTGATTGAAGCATTGAATTAGCAATTGCTAGAGTGTATACAAGGCATTCCTCCACTTCACCCACTTCATTTCCACTCTCCCACATTTTATTTCATTGCATCGTACTTCCTACCCACTCCTTCTCAGTTTCTTGTCGTAACCCTAGCCTCTTTAGAATAGAGATGGAGCATTTGATGCCACTACTCTTGCTCGTTACAATAGAGCACCACCTTGCTACAGTGGAATGTATGAGCATTTGTTTCTACTCTATAGTGGTTTTACTTAGCCATGATTGTCTTCTTCAATGGGTGAGAGGCACAATGCACCGGCCTTGGAATATATTTGTGTATGTGGATAATTGAGCATTGTATTCATTTTTCCCTATGATGAATTCCCAATTGTAGACCATTATCTTTCTCCTTTGTTTAGTAACCGAGTTGTGCTTTTGGGTTTACATTTTGTTGATGGCGCCATGGTTTGAGAAACGTTTGCCAACGGTGCTTGTCAATGTGGTTCTGATTTTGTAGCCAACGGTGTTTCTAATCCTGATTTTTTTTCAATTGTTGACCTTGTCATGTTTATCATTTGTTTGTATACAAGAGCCTCCACTTCACTTTGCCAATGGGTGCAAAGCTTCATTCATCATAGATGGAGCTTGACAATCATGTCACCAATGCCACAATAAGGATGGAAGAAGAATTCATGGAGGAATAGTTGAATACATTGGAAATTGGTTTCTTGATTAATGAATTGTGTCTATACTTTGAGCCTTCTTGCTATTCATGGGAAGTTCACTTTGGAAATTTCCAACGATGCTCACAATGTACTTTTCGCAATTTGTGGGGAAATTTAGTTGAAACTATGCATTCATAGGGTCATGAATTTATTTGCAATAGTTTTGATGTTTCAATAAATGAAGTTATTCACTAGCACAATGTAGAAGTGTAGAATCTCCGGTTGCTAATATTGGACATATGAAGAAGCCCGGTCTCTGTCTTTGGTTTTGTGCAATTATTGTCATAGTTGTTCTGTCGAACGTGTTTTGGGGTTTGGGTGTCGAGTTGTTCGTCTGATGTCGCATGTCGTATGAGACAAGTGTTGCATATATGAGACAAATTTGACGAGCGCGAAATTAGGGTTTAGGGTTTTCGGGCAGGGCAGCCAAAATTTTTATCTTACGTGGCGGATTGTCAATAGTGACGTAGAAAGCTTTGACCACGTCACCATAGGCGACTACAGGTGAGGCGCGTGCGGGTAAGGTGGGGCGACCGCGGGTCCTAGAATGAGGGCGACTGCGGGTTCAATCTGGGGCGACTGCGGGTCTAATCCAGGGCGAGTGCGGGTCTAGGGGGGGCGAGTGCGGGTAGAAGGGGGCTTAGGGGGGCGACCACAGGTCATTTCTTGGGCGACCGCAGCTAATGGGGCGATTGCAGGTCTCAGACTCAAGAGGTCTTCTAGTTCATGACGATGGAGGCGGCTGCGTATGGGGCGACTGCGGGTCAGAGGCGCCAAAAAACATGAGTTTGAGTTTTCCCCCTTACAAAGTGGAGGGAAGGCGTTCAAACTTTTCAAGTACCGCTCCCCCCTTTTCTAAGGAATAACTCCAGAAAATCCTAAAACTAAGGCATTCAATACTAAGTGATCAAAAGTTAATTAAGTAATAAAGAAAGCAAATTGGTTTAGGAAGTGGAGATTTGGAAAAGCCCTTTTTCCTAACATTTCATTTCTCCTTCATCCATCCTTGTGGTCATGTCAAATTCAACGTAACCATTTCCTATTTTAATTTTTGGAGGGAGTACATTGAGAGGAGACCTTCCCTTTTGGGGGAAATCATGTACAAAAAAAATACTAACACCGTGGGATGCACGAAGAAGAAATCTTTTTATCTACATAAGAAGTGGTTTAAGAAATGGAGACTTGGGGAAGCTCTTCTCCTTGACATTTTATTTTTCCCTCGTGGTCATGTCAAATTCAACATGACCATTTCCTATTTTAATTTTTGGAGGGAGTATATTGAGAGGAGACCTTCCCTTTTGGGGGAAACCATGTACAAAAAAAATACTAACACTGTGGGATGCATGAAGAAGAAATCTTTTTATCTACATAAGAAATGGTTTATGAAATGGAGACTTGGGGAAGCCCTTCTCCTCATCATTTCATTTTCCATCCTCCAACATAGGAATTTCAATATAGTCCTCCCCTTGATACATCAAGGGGATTTAAAACACATTTGAAGGGGTGAATGAATATTTAATTTATTGAAGATTAAAAAGTTAGGAAATGACACTTTGAATGGTTTTTATCTTACAAGTACAAGGTTTAGGAGTTCAAACTTTTTTATGACATATAATGAAAAGCAACTTACATGTGTGTGTCATTTTATCCATCCTAAAAAATAGAAGTATATTACTTTTGGACTAGCATACATGGAGAAGGTCCATGGTTTTTCTATAGGGTTTAGGGTATAGGGTTAGGGTTTAGGGTTTGGAAAACCCTCTTCAATTTCTCTAATTAGTCATACTAAAATTTCTGTATTTATAGACTAATTCTGTAGTATTAACTAACTACGAGCATTGAAGGACATGTCAATTATAGTGTATGGAAGATGCAATTAAGCTTGACTTCATTAGAGTTGGAGATGGCTCACATCTTGTGGTATGTTGGTTCTTGCACTGACGTGACTTTAAGATAGAGGTGACTATAGGTCTTGGGCGACCGCGGGTGGAGGTGAGTTCAAGTCTTGTTGTTGTTGAGCCTAATTTGGTGGATTGGGGGGCGACCTCGGGTCTTGGGCAACCGCGGGTGGGGGCGAGTTCAAGTCTTGTTGTTGTTGTTGAGCCCAATTTGGTGGAATGGAGGGCGACTTCGGGTAGGGGGCGACCGCGGGTGAGGGCGCGTTCAAGTCTTGTTGTTGTTGAGCCCAATTTGGTGGAATGGGGGGTGACTTCGGGTCTTAGGCGACCGCGGGTGAGGGCGCGTTCAAGTCTTGTTGTTGTTGAGCCCAATTTGGTGGATTGGGGGGCGACTTCGGGTAGGGGGCGAGTTCAAGTCTTGGGCGACCACGGGTGAGGGCGAGTTCAAGTCTTGTTGTTGTTGAGCCCAATTTGGTGGAATGGGGGGCGACTTCGGGTAGGGGGCGACCTCGGGTCTTGGGCGAGTTCAAGTCTTGGGCGACCACGGGTGAGGGCAAGTTCAAGTCTTATTGTTGTTGAGCCCAATTTGGTTGAATTTGCGGTCTGCAAGGGGCGCACGCAGATCTTGGGGAGTGACCACGGGTCTGGTAGGGCGCATTCGAGTCCTAGGCAACTGCGGGTCCACGGGCGATTACTTGTCTTGGACAAGGCGACTGCGGGTCCTAGACAGGGCGACTGCAGGTCCTGGACAGGGCGACTACGAGTCTCAGACAGGGCGACTGCGGGTTCTAGACAAGGCGACTACAGGTCCTGGACAGGGCGACTGTAGGTCCTGGACAGGGCGACTACGAGTCTCAGACAGGGCGACTGCGGGTTCTAGACAAGGCGACTACAGGTCCTGGACAGGGCGACTGCAGGTCTAGGGGCGACTGCGAGTCCCGGATAGGGCGACTGCGGGTCCTGGACAGGGCGACTGCGAGTCTAGGGGTGACTGCGGGTCCCGGACAGGGCGACTGCAGGTCTTGGACAGGGCGACTGCGGGTCCTGGACAGGGCGACTGCGGGTTCTAGGTAGGGCGACTGCGGGTCCAAGGGCGCCTGCGGGTCCTCTAGAGGGCGACTGCAGGTCTTTTGAGGCGCGTGCGGGTCCCTTGGGAGGCGACTACGGGTCTTTGGGGGCGCCTGCGGGTATTTGTGAGGCGTTACTCTCTTTAGGCTCCAACTTCATGTCTTTGCCTCGCAAGTCACCAAGTACTTCCCACCCACGGTCGCCTATCACCTTGAACCCGAAGTCGCCCTATCTATAATTGCCTACACCCGTGGTCACCCACACTTGAGGTCGCCCACACCCACATGCGCCCCTTTAGGATGCCATGTAGAAGACATGCGTTTGCCACATGGCATCTAAGTGGCCTCACGGGCACGGTGAATTTTTTAAAAAAAGTCAAAGCTAAGTTTGACTCTATTAGACGGACAAGAGGGTCTACTTGACGTGTTGGATGTCGTGTTCGTCGTGTTGTCGAACTGTTCGCCGGAACAACCATGATTATTGTATGGCTTGAACTTGATACAAGAGAGGTCATTATTGTTCATATATACTGTACAAAATGGAGGCGTAGTGTCATGTTGTAATGTAGCCAGTTTCGGTATATTTCCAACGGTCCTGATCAACATCAAGAAACACAAATTCATTTTGTTAGCATTGGAAACAATTGTGTAGCAAGGCTTATTCAATGGATTGGTATCATGGAATGATCTGTCCAAGACTATTGTGATCTAATTTTCCTTAACTTTCTTGTAGGAGACATGGAAATATCTAGTATTGTGAAGTCAACACTCAAAGGTCTATAGAGTCCTCATTGTTGATGAGTCCTTGACTTCAATGACTTGGGCACCGAGTTGTTCATGCAAGTAATATGTGTTTTTAAGTAGTATTGTATTCTTGGCATGCACTGCAGCCCTTCCTTCAACGTTATATGATGTAGTTAGTACATCAATGAGTTGTTTATTTCAATTCATGTGCTTCTACCTCACCATTGAACAACACTTTTTTTTTTCATGCTTTCCAGGGGCAGCAAGACAACTACTAAAGGAGATGGATTCACACTTTCCTTCCTATGCTATTATGGATGTGCTTGGGGTGGTGTATCCCCAATATTGACTGTAGAGTGAGGCAAAGCATTAGGAAAATTCTGAGCTCTAAACAAGGCTACGAGTTTTGCACCCCCATGGTGCAATTACAAAAAAAATTATTTCTTATTTTTGAAATCTGAAATCTGACGTGGCACTACTAGTGCCACATCAGCAACACATCAGATTGACTATTTTTTTTAAATTTCTTATTTTCTTAATAATTTTTTTTCTCCAAAAAATATTTTTTATTTTTTCTGCACTTGCACCACAGGGGTGCTGAAAATCTAATACTGGTAGCCTTGTTTAGAGTTTAGAATTTTTCTAATGCAATGTTTTCCTAAACATTTGGCTACTCCCATGGCATACTACCACAAGCCTAAGTTGATTGAAGTGGATAAGGTTAAGCATTTGATTCCACTTCCATTAGATGGGATTCAGCTGCCCTGGAGGGCCGTTTTAGGCCAGTTCCCAGGGCTGGCCAGAATTTAAAATTATTAAAAAATTATTAAAAAATTAAAAAAAAATTAAAAATTAAAAAACAAAATAAAAAATATTTAAAAATTAATTTTTTTTCAAAAAAAATATTTAAAAAATTAATTTTTTATTATTATCCGATGTGGCCGTTGCCTGACCATGTCAGCGAGCTGCTGTGGCTAAGTTCCCACAGTCTTAGAACTTGTGGGAACTCGCAGTCTTCCGCAGGAGCTCATTCTCATCAAATGTTTTGGATTGTCATAGATTAGAGACAGAGCAAGGTTTATTTAAGCTCACCATGTTGAATAACTCAAAAAAGCATATGGAGCTTCTCTATGGTCTAAACCTGTTAACCCATCTTTGGCGTTACCTAGATTTGTGCACTATTCTTAGAGTGAAGGCCTTCCCCAAATTTTATAGATTGGCTAAAGTTGCTATGGTGCAAGTCCTAGGGTTTGTTGAAGATGAGAGGTGTTTTAGATCTCTTGCCTTTTTGAAAAACAAGCTATGGAATTCCTTAGACACACATTTAGAGTGTGTAGTTGGAATGTATGCATAAAAGATCTTCACTTTGGAAACTTTCCCATATGATGAAGCCCCCAACAAATGGGTGACTGGAGCAAATCGTCGATATGGGCTATAAGCTTAGTCTCAATGCTAGTGGTATTAGTGGAGACTTACATCCAAGCTTGTTGTCTTTCTTACTCTAATATGGATGATTGGGTCCTTGTTTGGCTCTTTATTTCCATCTAGTAATGAAATATCATTTTCTTGTTCTATATGATAGTCTATGTTGTTAGTTTTTCCCCACAAATTCTTGCAAGTGGTGCCTAATTTCATCCAAAACAAACAATAAAGTAGCTTGACTTTCCTTGTCAGAAATTTGTCAAGTGCCAGAATATGTCATTATTTTTAGAAATTTTGCCTTTTTTGCATTTTCACAATTCTCCAAAGTGCCAAAATTTGTCACCAGTTTCAAGCAAATAGAGCTAGATAGATAATCTTTAGAATTTGGTATTGCCAACAAGATTCATCAAAAAAAATTTAGACCTCGCCATGTGGGCAACAGAAGGAATTACAGATGGAGCTAGTCTAGCTTTCTGCCAAAAACCAAAAAAAAAGGGTTGCATTAGACATTTGCCAAAAAAATCCCATTGCTTCACTTTCCATCCAATGAGCCTACCTCAAATCGTGATCCATTCAGATTCCAAAGAAATCACCAAAAAACATACACCTCACTTTTGTTGGTTCAAAAGTTTCCCATGATTAAGTGCAAGCTTAATAAATTACAATTAGCAAGAGTTACTCATTTAGTATTTGACTTTCTAATTACCAAATGACAAGGAGCAAGCTGTAATTAGCAAGCAAAAATTTTGATAAGCTACAACTGATTCAAGTAGGCAGAGCACAATTCCATAGGACATGCAAAAGAAAACTCTCTAGACATTCAATAGAGCTTTGTGTCAAAATTGCAGAGCCATTTCTAAATGCACCCACCACATGAATTCAAAGATCCTATTGAAGTTCAAAAAGTGTCAATTAACAAAATCATAATTGAAGATGGGTTTAGGGTCACTAACCTTTGCAATCATTTTGCATAGATGATATAATGGATGCATACTCCTCTCATTGCACCATGGCTCTATCATGCATTTCATATATGGTTTCACCACCTACCACAAATGTTAGTGTTTTACAAGGCAAATTCAAGTTTGCATCCCACTTCATCAAAATTTGCTCATGTGAGCACTCAAGAATCTAGTTGTAGGCATGGAACTCATCCCTATGAAATGTTGTGTCTACATTTAAGTAGAATGTGAAGAGACTACTTTGGCAAGTGACCAATGCTCCCACGAAATCACAAATGAATGCATCCGTCTTTTGAGCCCACTAGATGAGTATGTCCACTACCTCTAGCATTGGTAGCAAGGCTAACATACCAAGTAGCACATATGGATCCAATAGAAGGGCCAAATTTGCTTGTACAATTGCAAATGAAAATGAGAACATCTCCATAAGAATAATGAATATTAGAAATCAAAAAACGACCCCAAAATTCCACAAAGATCATGAATAAACATGAAAGGCATAAACCAAAAGCACAAAGATGGTTCACTCACATATAACCACATAATTTGCAAAAAACAACATTCTTCTAGCCTCCAGAGAGATAGTTCCAAAGAGAACTTGAAAAAACTTAATTGTAAAACAATTAGGCTTTGTCATCATATCTACCACACAAAAGCACATCCTCTAGTAAAACCCAACACCAAAAAGTAACCACAACCATGAAAACTTTTGGAGCTATTTGTTTGGTAGTCATGATTTATACTTAACTCCTTGCAATTAAAGTAATTTGTATACATCAGCAGTTAAAAAAGATTCATCAACTTCAAGCAAATAGAGCATCTGAAGATCCATTGGCATTTCTTTCTTACTACCAAGTTTGCCCATCCATGTCATTATCTTACTAATAATGGACAGGGCAACAAACAATAAATCAACAAAACACTACAAGAAGCAAAGTCACAGCCATCCAAAATAAGTACTTTAACAATGGAAAAAAAATCCAAAATAAATATTGCAGCAATAAAGTAAATTTGAAGACCAAAATTGAAGCAATCAAGGAAATTCCAAAATCTTTACTAAAGCAATCAAAAGAATTCCAAAGCAAACACTGAAGCAATTAAAAAATTCCAGAGAAATATGTAAAGCAAGAATTTAAAAAAAAAAAAAAGAACTCACTCGAGCTTTTTGTCCCTACTTCCTATCACTTTTGTCAGCATGCATCATCGCCATGACACCCTTGTATTCAGCCAACGACCTACTAATAGGACCAAGGCAGTTCATCCAATGAGTTTTGACATTCTTTAGTAACTTCAATCCCTTGGAAGAGAGTTGCTCTGACAATGCCTTGAATTTTGTTGCCTTTTGGGGGTAATGTGCAAAATAGGCATGTGTGGTCCTCAACACTTCATCCACCACATGCATTATTGGCAAATTGGGCAAAGATTGGGCTACCAAGTTTAGCCGATGAGCGCAGCAGTGAACACTAGTGCAAAAGGGAGCATATTTATCTTTTATTTGGATCGTCACTCCATTCTTTAGCCCCTAGAAGGTGTTGACCCCGTCAACACCATAACAAAATAGTCTCTAGGAGATCTCCAAATTTGTGACTCCCCCCCCCCCAACACTCAAAGCATCCATAATTAACATAGTCAACTTATTAGCACCTAAACCATCACCATCCATCTTTTGGATGGTGAGCAACATAGGCACATGACACCAACTGACCATCACATAGGCATGGATGGCAATCCAACTAGTGTTGTCACAGGCACTAGTCTCATCTGTAGTCACAACCAAGTATGTAGTAGTGGACACTAAACTTTGAATCCTTTTCTTCACAAAATCATACATATGCTTAGCCATGATCCAACCCAGACCATCAAACCAATGCTTGAGAGGCATGTCAAGAACATTGACAAATTGATACAATTCAAACCTAGACTCCAATTATGTCATTGGCCTTCCATTGGACAATAGTTGGAAGAGTGTGGCAAATCAGACTCTTTTTTTCTTGGACTCCAACATAGTGCAGCCCTAGATTTGTTCTATCACAATAGTAGGCCCTCGAGCTTCATACAACACCACATTTTTTGTAAATCTCTCGAGTGGCATGCTTGGAAATCGTGTCCCATTTGGAAGCCATGTGGATTGGTTTCCCACGCAAAATTGAGTACACTTTGCACTGCACCATGTGCATGATACCGTCCTCTACAAGAACACCCTCACTCCACGGCTCCTTCGCTATCCATTTGCTTTGAAACTTGCAATATAGATTGTACTTCTTTCTATCAAGAGACACCAATCCTTCTTTCATACCCTTGGGCTTTAAATGCCCAACCTTTCGTTTTTTTCACGAGGAAGGTAAGTCCATGAAATTGTTGTCGAAATCCACCATCTCATCTCTGTTGATATCTCGTTCACTCACAAAACTAGAAGCCTTGTGAAGTCGAAGTTCGTCATCAAACTTAGAATCCAAAGACACTTCATCATCCAAGACAAGGACGATGTCGAGGCAGGACAATAGGATTTCAGAGTCCATTGATTTAGATCCCCTCACC
This sequence comes from Straminergon stramineum, assembly GCA_963920665.1. Classification (NCBI taxonomy): domain Eukaryota; kingdom Viridiplantae; phylum Streptophyta; class Bryopsida; order Hypnales; family Calliergonaceae; genus Straminergon; species Straminergon stramineum. The sequence goes on from OY987271.1 coordinate 19,544,819, forward strand.
TCACTATTTGTAATTGGAGCAATTGAAGATCCTCTAACTTTGCCATACACCACCTTTGCCGTGCATTGTAGCAGACCACAATTCTCAGAGTTGCGACTAGAAGTGAAGTAACTTCTCATCGTTCTAGCATTTCAAGCTCTCTTCCACGCCTCAACTTCAACCACCCTCTTTTTTGCAAGCGCCTTCCTCTTAGTTGCCTTTGCCTCTTTCTTGAGTCGCTCAAGTTTCTGTTTTCGCCTCTCAATTCGCAAAAGTTTGTGGTTGGCCTTTGCCGCACTTGCAAAGCCAATGTTAGTAGGTTCACAAGGAGAGTCCGCCATCGAAACTAAAATCAACAAACCCAACTTTCGAAATTGTCCCCAAATCCCAAATTTATGAACCGATCACCAACCCTCCAATTTGTATCGCAAACACAACTGAAGTAAACCGATCCCTAATCTGTATCACAAATACAACTCAAGTAAGCCGATCCCAAATCCCCCAATCTGTTTTGCAAATACAACTCAAGTAAACCGATCCTTGCCAAATCCACTCCCTTAAACCATGAATCCAATTCCCGTAAGATTGAAGTAAACCAATCTATAAATCCCTGAAAACCTTAAACTCCTACCTCCAAGATGAACAAGTGATCAACAGTGAATGACAAATACAAGAAATGATCAAAGCACTACATTGGATTGGCAAAGGAATGGAAGAATCTACAACTATGCGAGGATTTGTTGCAATCACATTGCTAATTTTTTCATTGTGCAACTCAAAATTTGAATACACCCCACCCTTCATTAGTTCCTAGAATTGAAGCCCTCCTTGGTGCCTACTTGCTTCTAGTTGAAGTCCACAGTTGCTTGGAGTACAATTTCCATCAGTGCTTGGAATTGAAGCCCTCCACAGTTGTCCAAATCCTTGCAAACAAATGGAGCCATCATTTCTGCTACAAAGAAGAAATGTTGCAGCATTGTCGACGAAATGGAAATCAATATGGTGACAATGTGATCACTACGCATTGTGAATGTCACCGAAGTGGCTGTGAATGCTCATGTTCCAAGTACATAGTAGCACCCCAACAATCGATTGCAACGTGAAGTGGGCGACAATATAGTCAATACAGGGACGGAAGTTGGCACTACAAGAGCACCCCAAAATCTAGATTGGAGTGATGGAGGCTGCAACAGAAAGAAATTGATGCTACCCAACATTTCAAGATGGCGACCTAGCTCAAAACCCTAAGCCTGTCTATGGTGATACTGGCGATGGCACCCAAAAACAACACCAGCAACGAGCGATTTCCTAGGAAAATTCTTCTTATTTGTTCTAAGGGCATGGTGTAGGGCCCTTCAATTTGGTGCAAATGGTTGATAAATCGCATAAAAAAAACCCTTGCATAACCCTTCTATTTTCCACCAATAGTCGGGTTCTAACCTATATATATATGTGGCAGTTTGGGATATTCTAGATATAATACTTTATTTTTAGACCAAATACTATATTGGCATGTAGCATACCTATTTTGGTTCTACACTCTTTAGGGGGATTTTTGTATATAAAACTACACTCAAAACTATAAAGCACAAAACACAAAAAAAAAATGAATCCCCAGTGATAAATTGGGGGCTTACAATAAAGTTGTGATGCATTCTCTATGTTACTTTGTAACTATTCCCTTACTTAATCGGGTTCAGGGATTTTTGACACATCATGTGCCATAGTTAGTAATTTTGTTTTTGAAAGTTGAAAAGTATCATTGATGGGATCAATACATGCTATATAGTAGTAACCTACTTTACTTTCATCATAAATAACATCCCTATTAAATATTCACCTTTTGGCAAGTATGGTTGTAAAGTCTATAGCCTCTAATTTCCTAATCGAATTCCAAGAATAGACACTTTTGTGTTTTACTATCATATTAAGCTAATTGCTTTGTTCTTTTGGAATATGAACATAAGCAAGACATCCAAATATTTGTAGATACAAAATATCAAGTTTCATACCTTCATATTTTGCCTTACGAGTCTTGTTGTGATTAGCTTGTGTTGGACTCCAATTAATCAAATAGGTGGTAGTTGCAATGGCCTTGGTCCATAGAAAAATTGGCAATTAGCAATCATGTGACATGCTCTGAGCTTATTCCATGATTGTGTGGTTGCACCTTTCTAAGAGGTTGTTTTGCTAAAGAGTGTTGGCTTATGTAAGCTCCCTTCGAATTCCATTTATAGAGCAATAATTTCTTAATTCTCTTGATCAATATTCCCTCCACGATTTGACCACAACACTTGTATTTTATTTCCAGTTTCAAATTCAATTAGCTCTTTGAAGTTGTGAAATTTCATAAAGGCTTCACTTTTGTGTTTTAGAAAAAATGTCCAACTTCTCCTTGAAAAATCATCTGTAAAGACAAGGATATAGGGTGATCTGCCTAAACAAGGTTGCGGCATTGACCCATAATGTCAATATGAATTCTTTCTCTTGGTTTTTCAGATTTGGTGTTCAAAGCTTGAAGAAATCTTTTCCTATGTTGTCTACCTGCAAGACAACAATGAGATAGTCTTCTTCAATAATCAATTTGTGGAAGTCCAATTAAGCCTCTTGATTGTGATAGAAGTTGCAATCCTTTGTGACTTAAGTGCCCCATGTGGCAATGCCATAGGTATGCAATATATGTATGGTTTGTTGCTGGAGCATGAGATATGGGTTTAAACCAATAAAGACCATCTAATGGATCTCATTGGCTTGACGCAATTATTTGATCATAAGTATTTATGATAGAGCAATATTGATTGGAAAAAATAACTTGATGACTAGAGTCAACAAGAGCACCAATTGAAATAAGATTCTTTTGTCATACTAGGAACATATTGAACTTCTTTGAGCTTCATTTCCCTAGAATTTGTTTGGATAGTGGTTGTGTCGGAGCCTTTCATAGAATGGGACTCCCTGCCTCCACTTTTGATTTCACTAATCTGAACTCCTAATGTATTCAATTGTGGATCTAATTTTTCATAATTTGCACCTACATGCCCTGATGTGCTACTATGAAAATACCGTGGCCCATTTCTCCAATTATAATAGGGATCATAGTATTGTTGTGCTAGCTAGGACTCAAAGAATTTAGCAAAATTGGCAAAACTTGTACCTTGTGGTATTGTTGTTTCCTCACAAGGTTGTGACTTCCAAGGTAGTTGGCAATTTCTTGCATAATGGCTAATTTGTTGACAATTGAAGGAATTTGAAGCACACTAATGGTGATTGATATGGTTCAAAGTAGCATGTGCCAAGAAAGCCTTGGCCTTGATAGGCTTGTGGACACCTCCCTCTTTGTCCTCAGTTTGACATTGGTAGTGTCTGCATTAACAGATGTTTGGTGAAGCTTGCTACTAGAGCCTTTGTATCTCCAAGTAGTTGATCTTGATGTTGTCGTCAATGGGACTCAGACAATAAGTTGGCACTAAATTTGTCAAAAGTCATCAAGTTGTTCAAATGAGTGAGAGTCTAGATGGTGCTTTTGTAAAATCATCATAGTCCATTGACAATGATCTCATTCACATTTTGATCTAAGAATTTTTCACCCATACTATTGAGTCTATTCTTCAATTCTCTACCTTTCTTAAGGAATTCTTCAATCGATCCTCCCTCACTCATTTAGAGTATTTGTAGCTAGTTCATCAATGTCAATACTTGTGATTGATTGCCAGATTGGAACTAGTCTCTCAGAGCCTTCCATGCCAATGTTGGATTAGAGTATTTTGCAATCAAATCCACAAGATCGTCAAACACTAACAAAATAATCAATCTACATGTCGTTACCTTCTTCTTTAACTAGGCCTCAGTCATTGATTATCCATCGATGGTAACACAAAAAATAGTGTGAGTCTGTACTTCCTTCATAATGGCCCAATGGCCATTTGCTCACAAAATAGCTCTTATTTTGAGGTCCCATACATAGTACTTGGATATTCCTTCAAGTTTGTCCCCTTCTCTATATAATACACTAGAACTTTCTTCCATCTTTTCTATTCTGTATTCTTCTCAAACTATGTGCAACTTAGGAGTAGAGCTTTACTAAGCTTCTCCATTCTTTCTCTAAAGTACTCTTACAAAACTTTGAGCTACATCTATTGAACTTCTATCTCATGCCACACTCTAATACCATATAAAAATACTCAAGCTTACAAGAAATGATTAAACACTTAGCTTTATTGAAAGATGAAGATCAATATATACACAATGGTATGGACAGTAGGAACAATGCTAAATTATTAAGTTTGTGATGAACAATGATCGATGAATAAATGGTCATGAGGGTTATCATTTTCTACACAAGATTTTGTAAAAGACTTAGTTTGTTCCATATCATACCTTGTTGTACTCTTCATCACCCTCTCAATGTAGGTCATGTTACAGTTTATAAAAATACTCATGCCAGAAAATATCTTGTTCAAAAGGGAGGGTTGCTATTATGTGAGCATAGGAGTGTGAGCCCTTGAACCTATAATACTACACACCTATGTAATAGGTGTATATACTATAGAAACTGTCTATGATTATAGGATATATATGTTACAAATATCCATATTGTAAGTGCTTATGATACATACACCTTCTATAGTGTATAGTATCTATATTATAGGTACTTATATTGTAAGTTCAATGCTCACAAGCTCGCATTCTTGGGCTCACATACTAGCACCGTTGGTTCAAAAGGCAATCAAATTATTTCTTGTCATTCTCCTTTACGTGAAATCCAAGTAATTGGTGATTACAAATTTTTCTCTCATTAATCACATATTCCATGCATTTCTAGATGGGTGTTTAAATCAGGCAATCTCCTTGTTGTTAGGAATTTTGACAAAAAAAAACAAGCATTCTTCATTGGGCTTTGCCCTTCTCACCAACTTGTTGTTTTGTTAGAATTCTCATTGCTTCAGTGATTGCCCTATACTCACACTTGCATTATAAACAAAAATTAGGCTCCTGGATCAACCACCTTTTGCTAGGTTCTTAAGAGGTCAAGGATAGCTCTTGATTCAACTTTTTATTTTTGTGTTTGTTTTTGGACACAAGTGAGAGCCTTATTTTATTTTTATTTTTTGGGCACACATTGAAGTTTATTTCAATGGCAAAAAAGAAACCCATACAACAACACTTGGAAATCCAACCATAGGCCAAACTCAAGACAAAGAGCTATGAGATACTCATGCAATCTTTAATCCACTTGACCTTCAGTTCATCAATTTCATTCTAAGAGTAATAGATTTAATTTGACCCCGTACTTGATGAAATTGCATTGGCAATGCAACTTGGGTGAATTGACATGCCTACACAACTCCAATTCATACTGCACATGAATACACACCTACATCCTAAACCCTAGTTGTCTTGGTTGAAACAAAATAGTAAAGTCACCCTACACGATGTTTCAATGGCTAGGGTGAACTGAACCCCTCGCTCGTTCCCTTAAGTCATTCTAAAGGTCCATGCAAATAAACGCCCCCCTACTTTGTACTTGAATAAAATCATCTTCTACATCCCTCCTACACTAAATAGTGAAATTAGGTTGCCTTCACAATTAGGTTGCCTTACTCCAAGAAAATTACTTTACAAGATGTCAAAGTTAACAAAAACTTCTACATATATGTCCATTTGTACACATGAAAATTCATGAGTCCCAATTACAACAACACATAATTCAAAAGTAGTGCATTCTTGTAGAATAATAGTAAATATTTATATTGTGTCAAATGTCAAGAAATTAGGGTGGAGCAACCTAATTTCACTGTTGAGAGTCGCTAATGAGAGTCCTTTGATTGCAAATAAGAATTCAAAATTTGCAAACTTTATCATGCGTGTCAAATAAAAAAATTTCAGCGTTTTCCCTTTGGGACGAGCGAGGGGGTCGGTTCACCCCGCCCGTCTCAGTCTCGTCTCCTCTCAATCAGGAGTTTCAAATTCAAATGCCACAATGATGACACTTGAGATGTCGAATGGATGGTACACCGCCATTAGTTCCCTTTCTTTGGATGCAGTTCGCCATTCATCTGCGGATCCCGTCAACTCACGCCCACTCCTGCCGTGAACATCTGAGGATGTCGAATCGGACGATTGTCATCACCTACAGCTCTTGGACCGCCAGCGAAAGCTGAGTCCATCTCCACCTCTGTACCGGCAATTTGAAAGCTCTATTGCAAATCTTTCTCGAAGCTTTTCGCCACCAACTCATTGATCACTGGCTTTAGCCATGCTCGCCATTTGATTTCAGGTAAAATACTTATTATTTTCCATGTCTTTTAATCAATTTATTTGGTTTTTTTGCTGCTATTTAAAGGATTTGTAATTACGAATATGTATTGTTCAGTTGGACTGTGCGCAGTGCAATTGTGAATAGTTCCAAGCGCATGAGCGTCTATGACAATCAAGGGCTAGTGCGATACTAATGCCAACGATCGAGCTGATATCTAAAAATCGTGACCGTCATCTGAATTTGCGAAGTTACGGCCGAGAAGAAAGACGGTGCATGTTTTGTTTGTTCGAAATTGAGATCTGCATTTTTTTGTCGATAGGTGATAGTTACATTGGATGCGCTGTCAGAAGGTACTTCAACTGCTCGCGCCTCGACTCTTGGTTTCATCTTTCTTACTCTTTGAAGGTTTGAATCTTGTGCGGTGTTGAAATTAAACGATAGTGAACTAGTCTTGAAGAAATTGACTGTAAATGACTCTTTCGTTGCATGGGATGCTTTGTCATGTCTTGTGGATAGATACTAACACTGCAACCGCCATGGTCTTTCCTCTATCACTCTTTCGCTTTGCAGTCTGAATCTTGTGCGGTGTTGACATGGATTGTTACTTAATGTTAGTATTCGAGTTTCCAAGAAATTGGCTGTAGAACGCTCTTCCAGTTTGTATTCGTATCGTGCGCTCACAAATTCGATATATACATTTAAATTCCAGATCTGAAAACATTCGAGGAGTACCGGATCGATTGTATACGCTGCTGATAGACATGAGCACACGTAAGATCAAACTGTCACAAAAGTTGACTCTCAGATTTCGAGATATTTCCAAGCCCGATGCGGGCGGAGTACTAGATTTATTGAACGAGGATCCAGATCCAAGCAGTTCAGCTGAGACATTTGACAGTCTCCCAGATCTCTTACCGTACATCTTCCAGTCACAGACCGAGCCTCAAGCTCATGACGTGACGTACCTTGTAAGTGATTGCTCAACGTACAAGCTTTGGGAGTCCTGTGCAACTGATGTGATTCCTCTTGCTTCACAAGTCGAAGAAACGGAACATTGGCCGCCGAATGGTATGCATACCAGAGGACCCAGCCAGACACTTGATTCTCAAAACGAAGAGGCAGATCGTTGGATATTAACCGGTACGCAAACCAGAGAGGCAAATCACAGTGAATCCAGTGATGATGCTCACAAGAACCTCAAGACCTATGACAGAGACGTCATTGAAGTGACACAAACTGGTGTAAGAGAAAACCTGCGACGTGTTCAAGCCTTTTCTCCACACACATCCATCCTGTTTGTTGAGAACGACCACAATCTTGGTGGTCTCCCAGTTAGGGAGATAGCACATGCTGACATGGCATGTGATGCTGTAGAAAAATTCGGAGGGCAACCAAATCCCTTCGATATCGATGCCGATACAAATGAGACAGACAGCTACCTGATTCTAGAAGAAGATGCGGCAAAGGAGACTCCATTTGACGAACCTACAGATGCTGATGAGACAGCTGAGAACTCCAGACCCTCCCGCATAGGCGAGGCACCGGATGGTCTGGAGACCGTTGAGAAGCATGCGGAGGTTAAGAAGCAGTCAACGAGGCGGAAATCTTTAAACCAAGCTAGTGATTTCCCAAAAGAATACAGAAAACAGAAGAGGTCCACACCAAGAAGACGAGATCAACCTTCAGTCTCCATTAACCTGGTGCGCAAACTGAATTGGCTGTCTGATACCGAACACGACCATCTAGGTGGTGATCAAGGTGGACAGCTAACTCCGAACATAGTGGATAACAAAGAGATAACAATATCCAAAACGAGGAAGACAAGGAAAACTGTGCCCGTGGCATCAGTAACAACAATTTCCAGCAGGCCACCGGCCAGCCAGCCCAGGAGTCGTCGAGGGAGGAAAAAAAATCCTCTCAGGTACGCATTAGCTGCACCAGCTAGATCATAAATTGTGCATACAAATCTGACTGAAAATTTTCAAGTCTTGCAGAAATCCTAACAAGATTGATCCAGGATCCTTTCTATAGAAATGGCCTTCATTTACTTAGAACAAAAAACATGGAAACCATCACCAACCCTTGGGATTCATGATTCTCCAGATCAGCAGCCAGCTTGAACGGAGAAGAATGATGCAGTGTCAGCAGCATGGCAGCACAGAAAGTGCACCCCGAGAGCGCAGAATTGACAAGAAACGCTACCCATCATTTGCAAATTGCTCAGTATGCCTCGTCTCACGCTCCTTTAGTGTAGATACCAGCGGCGTCATCCACATACTGACCTCACCACCCAAGTATGCTGCTGATTAATCATCGGCCAGAATATTGATTTCTATAGTCGGAGGAGATTCTTGTACACTTTTGGCACCTGCCGGCATGTAAGCGAAATCCGTGTCCCTGTCCTTGTAAGGAAACCCGTCTCAGAATCAACCCCTTTCCCCGGGTTCAAATGCGGCATATCCTCTGCTAGCCTTAGATTTTTCCCTTTCTTATGCGACAGATAAGAGTCCAAATTCATCACCTGCAGGAGAAAAGGTGAAAGGAGACATTAAACAAACGTACAATCAACAAAAACAAAATTTTCGAAATGTTAATCTGCCTCGGTGAAAAGACTTCAGTCCGCTCAAGCGTGACATCCAGATCACCAAACAATATCTTGTACCCTGTAACGTACACGGTTTTAGTCAATTCAGCTTCAATCCTAGAATTACCTAGGGCTTTTGCTGGGGCCACGTTAGGAAGATGCTTTGCAAAAGCATAAAATGTACAGAGACCAAAGCCTGAGCATGTTGTAGTTGTGCAGATGATGATTAGAGCATAGATTACTAGTTCGCACTAACTCTGAACACCAGCATTGAAAGGGTCAAAAGCATAGCTGGGTCATACTTTGTCATCCAGAAGATCTTCGTACGCCTCGTCAATCCCGTGCAGATAGTCTTCACACAGCAAAATCAGGTATGAGTTTCATAATACACTTAGAAATCAACATATAAAAGCTGAGTTTCAAGTTCATTTGCACCAACATCCCTTATAACAGGGATTTCAGCAAAATTAGATTGTTCCTCTAACTTTAGACATCATTATAAAGAGAATCTTCCTCCAGGGAAGGTCTCCGTATGGTCACAATGACCATGTAGAGGCTTCCCTCAAATCAGGCGGAGGCTTCCATAAGATCATTGTGACCATACGGAGCCCTCCCCGTAAATCATTCTCTTCATACTGTTGTCTAAAAGTTCCTGAAACAGTCTTCTTTTATTGAATACACAGTTTTTCGAGAATTTGTGCAACTCCTTTCGGAGCAAATGGGAAGTTCAGATATACACGCCCAGGAGTATGCTAGAGCATTAGCCCAGCACTGAAAAAAGCCACTGAGCTTACCTGCGTAAGCTGAGTCTTTAAACACCAGTAAACTGCCGGGCATCAACACCAATGAGCACTTTGCTTCGACCTTATGCTCTTTCTCGCCTTGAGCCTCCTCACGTAACCCATCTGGCTTTTCGGCAAACAACAACCCAACCACAATGAATTGAATTCCATGAACAAAATCGGCAATGCTAGTCCCAGGGCTATTAAAAACCCATATCATCAACATTTGGGAGTTTTAACCCCTTAAGGACCGAGGATTCATGGTTTGAAAATGACCTATTCAATAATGCAAAATATAATTCAGATGAGGTCATACTTTATAACCAAAAGCAGTGAAGAACATTGCATGTGTTGGTCAAGATATGTATAAAGATGAAGGGGGAAAAAGTCTACTCAGAGCTACTATGAAAAATAATTTGGGCCTCTTGGTCGGAAAGAGGTACCCCCCTGAAAGACCAAAATGAACAAATAAAGAAATATACTAAAAAGATATACAAAATCCGGGCCTCTTGGTCGCTTTGAGGTCAACTATTGAAAAAACAAACATTCATGGATTTAGAATAGACGATCTTAGAAAAAATAATTCCAATGGGGTCATATTCTGTGTCCCCGGAATCAGTGAGAAACGCTGCATTATTGGTCCAGAAAAAAAAATGGAAAAGAGAAAAATCCACCCCAATATCCTTCTGAAAACCGTTAAAAAACATGAGGGACTCAAACTGGACCTCTTGATCCTTGAGGATTTAACCCCGAAGACCAAGGATTCATGGTTTCAAAATGACCAATTCAACAAGATCATTTTGTCAAAAATGTAATTCAAGAAGGGCCATATTCTTATATCAACAAAATCGGTAAAGAAAAATTGCACAAAATAGTAGAAGGAAATATAAATGTGAGAAAAAAATCCCCAAAATGACACCCTCAAAACTGCTAAAAAACACACAAGTTCCCAATTGGGGTGTTAAAACAACCCTAAAATCCACTAAATGTGCATCAATTGATCTAGTGTGTGGCCCTAACCATTTTTGTTGGTCTCCGTCAAGCGTGAGTGAGGAGTGAAGTGCATCAGCGTGGGAGCTCCAAGTGAAAGGATGGCCACCACAGGATGATATACCGGACCATCCTGATGCGACTGCACTTCCAGAGTTCCATGCATTAGTTTAACCCCTAAAGGACTAAGATTTAAGATTTGAAATTGACAAATTCAATGGACCACATTGTGAACAAAACCTACATGATATGTACAACAATGACCCTGTCTTGATAGATTGACATTGTGCAAAACTCTCAAAAATAACAAAGGCATCTATCTCTTATGTCATCAACTACAACGTCTGTACTTCCTTCATGTGTATTTATTAGCAGTTTTGAAACTGCTAATAAAACACAAGGTCTTGATTGTTGAGGGGTTAAATTCTCATTCAAAAGATGATAATTCGGGATAGCAGGGAAGTTAGTATTGAAGAGCCAGATGTACACACCGTGATTCCTTGGCCAGGCAAGTATTCATTCACGAGGACGTGATTGATACGCGCCGGAAAGAGATTCGTCTCCTTTGTTATCTTCTCCGTTATGGCGCTTAGCCATGCCGGAACTGCATTGCAATATGGTCCTTAATTAGTTCATTATGTGTGGGTGCCAGGTACGGACACCACGGTGATGAAACAATTAATTTTCAAAGTACCACATAAGGTTTAACAAGCGGCACTTGGGAAATTTTGATGTCATTGGTTTGAATTAATTAAGTGCAAAACTGAGCCAAATAGGGTACCACTTTGCCATGACATTCAAATCACAAGTATATGAACTAATATGAGATCAAATATAACTTAGTTTGTGAAAGATGGATACATACTGGGCTGTGATATGAGACCTTTTTCGTGGACGACGCCTCCTGCTCAATAAACAACCTTTCTCAAACGGTCAGATGTAAAGGGTTTAACCCCTAAAAAATCAGGTTTGAAATGACCAATTTACTGTCAATACAATAAAATTCGGACGAGACAAATTTTATATCACCAGAATCGGCAAAGAACAGCACACGTGCTGGTAAGAAAAAAAAAATGGAGAAAAAAAAGTCTCCATATGAACAATTCAAAACTGCTAAAGAAAACCCGGGACCCAATTTGAGATACTTGTCTGACGTTGAAGAAGAGAAAGAATGAAATGAAAATCAATCTTAGGGCCGACAATTATCTAATTTTCGATGAACGAGATGCAAATTTGGTTTGAGGGATTGCAATGACTTACCCCAGTTCTGGAGTCGGCGATTTTTAAGAGTTTTCCACTTCGCGACTGGAGCGCCCTGCACCTGCACACATACGATCGTTTATGGTTTTGTAAACACCAACTCAATTGATCATATTGTAAAAAATATGCTTCAGATAGGGCCAAACTTCGTATCACCGAAATCAGCAAAGAACATGGCATGCGTTCATCAAAATTTAGATAAAAAATAATAAGAGAAAGTTTCCACATCAACTACTCAAAACAGTAGAAAATAACATGAGACCCAATTCGAGCTTCTTGGGTTCCATCATCCAAAATACAAGATTGAGATCAAAAATTGAAAATTGGAGATGAAACATCCCGGGAGTACATGCACGCTTTTCATTCTATTGCAGGGAAGGTAAGAGCGTGCCCTAGTCAAAATCCAATCTAAACCCTAATATCGAAGTCTTCAATCATGCATTTAAGCGAAGGGACACTTTCAAAACACCACAGCTGCAGCAAAGTTTGAAAATTCATAACTAATTCCACAAGAATCCTAAAAATACGAAACAAATTAGGTTCGATTCAGCTTCCACTTGTCTTCCAAGCAAAATTCACTGCAAAATGCCCATCCCCATAAACCTCAAAAGAGCACTCTCAACTCACAAAAAGAGCAATGAGTCGATCAGAATCATGAAACATACAAATGCCGCTAAGTTCACATCAGGCGACAGAATGCCAACCTCGTGGATGAGAGAGGACTGCTCGGAAGTGGAAACGAAATCGGGGACGTAGAAAATGGTGGGCAACGAGCCAACGCGAAATCGATCCAACCCCGCCGACGAGGACGACGACGATGTTGCCGGCGTCAGAGATGGTGAGGCGCCCACCATGGTCGAGACTTAACTTTGATCTTCGGCGCTCGTACTCTTCACCATCGCCACCGGTAAGTCGCAAAAAACAGAGCAAATCTCCAAACACAACTTTTCAAGCACGCTCCCATCCATGAAGACTCCCAAATAATCTCTAATCCAATGAAACTAAGGTAACTACACCTAAAATCGCCCAAGTAAGCAATTCTCCACGAGTGGTTCCCATTATTATATTGAAAATCATTTTGCGGTTATTTGTTGGTAGTCAAAAGAGGATTTTAGATTCTCTTAGAGTGTTTTTTTTGGACACTATATGAATAAATTATGAATTTTCAAAGTACTAGAAATAGGTATTTTTAAAATCAATCACAGACTCTCATGAATAGTGGGAGGTCAATTTAGGCAAGAATCTAGAGTGTTCAGTTTTGAAAGTGGTTGACATTAGGATTAGTTACCTTATTTGTAGAAGAAAAAGTACATTTGGCATAGTTGTTGTCTTTGGTAAAATTGCAATTTATTGTATGCCAGAGAAAATATTTTGGCTCAGTTAAGCATATATTACTTACTTTTCATCCCAAAAATACCTAGTTGGATCATCCATTTTGCAAAGCATAAAAACAATTGAAACCCCAAGAATCCTAACTAAGCTATGCACATCTATAATCAACATTGCCCAAAATGCAACTCCTACATTTGAATCAAAAAGCAACATAAATAACCAAATGTTGATTATAGAAGATGTACAAAATCAAAATACAAGAGTCTAACAAAGCTTGGTAGTGTTGTTTTTAGATATACTTAGAGATAGCATTTTGGAAAATTCATAACTTGTTCACATTGTGTCAAAATTATGCATATTAGTGTGTGTTGAAATTCTCTTTTGGTTGCCAATAAGATCTAATAAAATAATTTTTGATTTATAATATTAACTATATTGAGTTGCAACCATACTAATAATAAAATTTAATAATATGGTACTTATAGTATTATTTACCCCTATCGTATAACTTGCTCTAATTCTCATTCAATTGACAATTAGTGTTCATGTTGAATACAAATTTAGTGTTGGATGAACTATTATGGTCCTAACTTAGTTTTTTTGGTGGAAATTTTAGTTGACAATTAGTGTTCATATTGCCATTTAGTATTGGTAACATCAATGACATTGTTGCCATTTAACTAGTGTTAAGGTAGAAACACCCAAACTTGCCTTTGTAGTGTACCCATTCATGTACAATAGATTTTCCTTGAAGAGTCTCTAGACTTCCATTAATAAAAGTATACTTCAAAACTGTCATTAAACTATCCCCTAACTAATTTGGGATTAGTTGACTACTCATTTTGTAAAATTTCAGTTCTAAATCCAACTATATTATAGTTTCAGAAATATAGGGAACTTCCACTTTGAAAATTCATAGAAATTACATGCCACATCCAATTTTTTTTTTTTTTTTTCAATTCATGATTTTCAATTGCTAATACTATAGAAATATTTTTTTAGTAAAAGGTGCCTCCAACTATATTAAATTGTTTATATTGGCAATTTCAAGTGTTTCCACCATAAAGTTAAGGTAGGAGGCTCTTGAAGTGACCGGTTTCTAATTGCAAATCCTATCTAGGAATGAATGACATATTGTTTGAAATATCTATTACTGTCAATGATGAGTTGGGTAGGCTTAAATGGTCACTTCCAGAGCCTCCTACCTTAGTGATTAGTGTTGCAAATACTACATTTTATTGTTAACTACATTTCATTATGAGAGTAGTGACAATTATAGGTGCGTACGCCTTAGTGAATGGGCTCCGTGGACCGTATTGTAAGTTCGTAACAGACTCTCCCAAGTCCCAATTGGGAGCAAGAAAGCTGCAACAAGGCGAACAATGGTTTAGGGTTTAACATCGTTCAGGGTTTCATATTTGTCTTTCTTGAGGTCCTCGTATAATCGGTTGCTTTCTGCTGTTTGTTATTCACTGTTGTTTGTTTCATGGTTACTGTCCCTCTGTTTGTGCTTCCTAGTTCACTCCCAGTTGCGCGTTCGCTTTAGGCACTACGGTAGCTCGGGCTTTGTCGTAATTGTGCAAAAACTCTTCGCATTTTCTAGAACCCTGTTTCCCGAACCTTTGCGAAGTTGTTGCTTGGTTTGTGGCGATGGCGGGTGCAGGCAAGCTTCTGGGAATGGACAAGCTGCGGGCGCAAAACCTCCTTGTGGCGGGCGGCCTGACCTCCTTCGTGGGCGCCGTCTACTTCTACACCATGAAGGCCGTGGGCTCCGGCGACGACCTTCAAGAGGCCGTCCAAATCTTGAACCAGGAGAAGCAGGAGAAAGAAGCGACTTCCGCTGCTCCTTCCGCAGCTTCTTAGCTTCACTTTGCGAACTTTCTTGTTAATCTTTCTCATCTTCTAGGACAATTTGAACCTCTGCAGGTACGGGAGCCGTTAGCACGCCGAGAATTCGAGAATCCAGTAGAGCTCCTGGCTGCATTTTGCCGGATTAGAGTTAGGGTTCCGGTTTTAAGTTGCACGCGTCCAATTCGTGGATGTCTTTGTTCTTGCAGTAGATCCCGTTTATGAATTCTCGGGGGCTTTATTGAGATTACGCGTGAAATTTTGATGGGATTCCACTGCACTGGGATATAGGAGTGGTATACTCGAATTAGTTGTGAAGAAGCGGCTGCTTGTGATTAACTTCTCAATTGCTTAAGCCCATCAAGACTCCTATAACTTACTGTTACATTTGACTCTTGAATGGAATGGGAGAGACCAAGTGTAGAAAGTACTATAGTGCTGGCATTTCCCGTTCCTGTACCGAGAAGATCTCCGTTTAGATTTAGAGTGTGTATATTGTTCATTGTCCCGAGTAATGTGTTCTTATGCTGTCTTGAATTTCTGGTTATGTCAAAAATGTGGTCGTATTCAAGGGATCTATTAGCAGGTTTCCGAATAGTTGATGAGGCACATTATATGAGATCAATAATGCAGGATAAAAGTGGTGAATTTTTGGAACCTCGTCATTGCTCCAGGGCTAAATTGGTTAAATGTAGTCGAGAGTACCTAATTTGAAACCCTATTTGGAATCTGGTGTCCACCCCAGTGCTCGGCGACATCTTTCAAAATCTTCCATTTAATGTTGGAAAAGTTGTTGAAAAATGAAGTTGTGTTACAGGGGCAAGCTCTGTCTAAGGAACGAGAATCTCCAACAACGGAAATGACTACTTGTACTCTGAAACCTAGAGTTGGCATGAGAATGTTGCTATCGCAAAGCGCACTTCATATATTGCTTTTGATTGTTAGTCCTGTGGTTGCGCCGACATTGCCCAGTCTGTTGGCGAATCCCTATGTTGTCTTTGTCCTTTGTGAACATCGTTTCGAATGGTATCGTGTGTGTTGGACACAGCAGGACAGTTTCAGTATATTCTTTTTTGCTTTCACATCACACCTTCAGAAGGCTCCGAAAGGTTACATCTAATAAGCGAATACAATTCACTTGGCTTACAATATGGAAAGCCACAGCAACTCCCCGAGAACCGAATAATTCGGTCAATTCAGTTGGTTTGATTTCGAATTAATTCTAATTCTACTCCACTGCAGATGTTGAATGGCAATTAAACATTCGAGCAGGGTGAAAGTTATTTAGGATTATGAGTTTTGAGGGATTTTTCTAAACAGGACGTCCTGTGAAGTTGGTCTTGAAGCCAAACAACGGCAGTGATTGATTCAGAATGGAGTCGGTGTTGCAGCCTCGAGATTCTAAAAAGTGCTCGACTTTCTCGGCAAGTGGAGCGAGGATTTTGTGTACTTGATTACTTCCTGACTCGTGTGCCTTGCAATTTGAATTTGGTGACAAAGGAATTTTGTAAAAGGCGAGGTTCTCAATTACAGTGAAGCATACCACCTGAACACTTTGAATTATTCCAATGGCGCCCTGCACTGTATTTCCTTGATTGAAATCTCATCTTGAAATCGGCTGCATGGTACGTAGAAAGCTCCTTTATCGAATACTGTGTTGCTTTTCTGTATCAGATGCTAAGTAAAGTCCAGCGGCGCTCCACCTAGACTAAATGAAGGAGTTTCTCAATGAAGTTGAAACGGGCGTCCCTTCAAACTCAGCAATGGACGAATTGAAGCAGGTGAACGTCTAAAACTCCAGCACGCTTTGCACACACGCTGCAGACGCACCATGAGAAGCATTGTCAGGGAGAAACAATGCAACAATGCTGGATACTGACGAATCGTTTGAAATCCACGAGATTTTAGGGTTTAGGGGTTTTCCAAATCTTAGAATCTTCACTCAAATCCTAGAGTATGAGTTGTCAAAGAAAGATTTAGGGTTTAAGGATTTTGATAGATCTCCAAAGGTTGTTTGGAGTTGGATTCCACACTTGTGAGACCCGCTCTCATCTGACTGTCACCTCCGACAATCTGCATAGAATCCTTAAAATTTCTATTTTAATCCTGGGGTCTGCACCGAAGTGTGGTTGGTTGGTGAACCCATGAATCCTCACTCTTTGGCTTAAGTTAATTTATATTTTGAAACATGATCAAGTGTGTGATGCAGACTTGATCAGTGGTTAAGTCATGTTGGCTAAATCATCGTAAGTGTGTGATTCAGAGGTTAACAGCATCTCACTCTGGTTTATTATTGATCCTGTTGCAAATGTGTGAGTGCCAAGGTTGGATCCAGATTTGCTCGAGTTGCTGTGTTTATGGTTTTTGTCAAGTTTGAATAATCCAAGAGGTGTAAATTATTCTTTCCATTGTTGAATTAGTCAACTAATTGAATAAGATTGGACCAAGTGTATGGGGTCAAGAACTCAAGATTCATGTGAGCAAATTATTTGACTGAATACGAGTAATGGAATCAGCATTCTCTGTATCCAGCTATATCCAAATATATCCTGTGAGGATTTCTCGAAACTGGCGCATCAGCATTCATCATCAAGCGTGCAATATTTTTACGAATTAAGCCTACTTGGACTGTTCTGCACTTACTACGTTGGAACCCACATTCCCTCCCTTGGAACCAGAAGAAGAATAACTGAAGTGCAGGTTACCTTTGAGGCTGGTGTGAATGAAGAGCCTGCTCATCTTGGGTACAACTTGAAATTCATTTGAATAGCAAAAGTTACACCAAGACGACATACATTCATTAGAGGGGAGACTCGTTCATGATTAACCCCTAAATGTATTTGACTATGTTTTCATCAAAAACACTCCAAAACTGCCATTTTTAGTACAAGTACCAAATTTTAGAAAAAAATACATTTTCGGACACATGTAACCATAGGATCTTGTAGTACGATGGGTTGAGAAGATGTAAGAAAATTTTTAGAAATTTTCACCGTGTAGATTGCAAGATATTAGCGTTTAAATTGACAAAAAGCCTTCTAGGGGCCCTGCAAAAACCCAGGCAGCTGCACTTCACAAGGTCAGATCATTATGAAAAAATGTCCAAAATGGTTGTAACTCTTTGGATTCACTCTTCAAGTCAAATTGGCTACATGCTTGAAAATTTTTAGATTATTTGGAATAGTACAACATCTAGGAAAAAATTAGTAAGTAAAAAGAAGTAGAGAATGATTCAAAACACTAAATTGTTAACAATTTATTTATGGAATTGAAAAATGCCAATCCCAATGGTTGTAATGTTGTGATAAACAATCTACACCTCACGTTGTTTTTTTTTCCAAAAATAATGAAAATTAAGTTAAATAAAGGTCTTCAAAGTTTATTTTAGAGTGGAGATTACATGACTACCCACAAATTACCCATAAGTAAAACTCTTTGTAACTTTCATCTCATAAATCAAAATGGAATGATTCAAAGCTTTCCATGTATACATAAATCTAGAAAACCAATTTCAAATTTTTATTTTAAAAAAAAGTGATTTTTAAAGATTTTTTTTTGCTGCCCGAACTGCCTACTGAGCAATGAAAACTACATATCATACAATAACTTTTCAACCATGTATTCAAATGTTATGTAAATTGTTGGGCCTTAAAGTTACTCCTCAGGCACATGTTCTGTGAAAATTTAAAATAAAAATAAATAAAAATGCCACCCATAGTGAGTTGCCCCAAATCACTATGTTGCCAAAAAAACGTTGTTTGGTCCTTTAGGGGTAAAGGCTAAAATTAACATTATTTCAACCCATTTTGATTTGTAAGTAGAGTTCAGTGCACTCCTATCATCCTAAAACTTTGAGTTTTGGAGCCCTTATCAAAGTGTAGTTTTTGAGTACTAGAAAGTGAATTTTTTTAGGTATTTTCAAAGAGCAATAGTGGGCACTTAATTTTTGAGTGTAAGGTCATCATTTTGTGGGCAATTACTATGGGGCCTAAAACCATGTGTGGACCTTTGTTCTGCCTCCCAAAAAAGCCTAAATCTTCATCTCCTTCAATCATGAAACACCCAATGAGATACAAAAAACAATAATGAATAGTTTTGATTGATCTTTTTAGTCATTTCATTTGTCTTTCGATTGATGATTGCATATATGGAAAGGGGACTATTGCCCAAAGTTGCTTAGCCAATCCCAAAGAACAATATATTGAAAGTTGAATCAGATCAATTTGCAACATCTCAATGTGCAATCAAAAGATCATTTGGGGACGAAGAGAATACTTAACCCCTAAACGTCCAAACTGCGTTTTTGGGCAATATAGCGATTTTGGGTAGCTCACTACAAATGGAGTTTTTCCTTTTTTTCTCTGAAATTTTCAACCAACATGTGCCTGAGGATTATCTTTAAGGCCCAATAATTTTCATAATTGTTGACTAAATGGTTAAAAAGTTATTGCATGATATGTAATTTTCATTGATCTTCGGGTAGCCAAAAAATTTCATAAAAAAACACTTTTTTAAGAAATAAAAATCTGAAATTGGTTTTCTAGATTTATGTGTACATGGAAAGCTTTGAATCATTCCATTTTGATTTATGAGATGAAAGTTATGAGGAGTTTTAGTTTGTGGGCAATTTCAAATTCTCTACTCTAAAATAAACTTTGAAGTCCTTTATTTAACTCAATTTTCAATATTTTTTGAAAAAAATAAAATCATAGGATGTACATTGTTTATTAAAACATTACAACCATAGGGATTGGAGTTTTTCAATTCCATAACAAAATTCTTCACAAATTAGTATTTTGAATCATTCTCTATTTCTTTGTACTTACTTTTTTTTCCTATATGTTGTACAATTTCAAATGATCTGAATTTTTTCAAGCATGTAGCCGACTTGCCCTGAAGAATGAATCCAAAGAGTAACCACCATTTTGGAATTTTTTTCAAACAAATGTGGCCTTGTGAAGTGCAGCTGCCCGGTTTTTTCATAGGGCAAAAAGTTGTTTTTGCTAATTCAAAACGCTAATATCTTACATATATATGGTGGAAATTTCTGAAATTTTTTCCACATCTTCTCAAATAAGTTTAGTACAAGATCTTATGGTTACATGTGTCTGAAAATGTTTTTTTCCTAAAATTCGGTACTTGTTCTAGAAATGACAGTTTTGGAGTGTTTTTGGTGAAAACATAGTCGAAAACATTTAGGGGTTAACATGTAGACCTTGCAAGAATTCCTTTAGAAGAGTTTGAAGATGGGGAGTAAGTGTCATATACAATTTGTAGTATTTAAAAGGATTAACCCTAGAAGGGCTTGAAAGCCCTTTGTGGCCGTATAGTATATTATATATTTGGTGGTATTTGATTAGGAAAACATTGACATTCATTACAACGTAAATAAATGATCATGATAGTATGTAAATAAAAATGCATCATAACTCATCTATTAAACCGCAATTGAAGAATTATAAAGCAAAATACGGGTCATATAGAGGGACCCCAAGGGTCTTTCAAGGGTTAAATATTGATGAGAAGATTAACATTGGTGACAAGGTTAACATTTTATGATGATTATAAGATTGAAGGGAGATCTATAAATGTAGGTAGAAATTGGTTATTCAGAAATCTATCTTGTGGAATAGTATGTACGTTGAATATTTGATTGCAATGTTTTCATACTTGTTTAATAGATGATTCATTCAATTTAAATTTTTTATGCAATGCTTGAATAGATGGAACATGTATAGTGTCCCTAGCATTGATTGTAAGAACTACAAGTAGTTTGACTTTCCTATGATAGTTTGTTGTATTTTCTATGAGATTCTCCTATTTACAGATTTTTAGGTTAATAGATTTAGCAAAGTACCTATCATTGCACAATGTGAATTCTATAAATTGCATAATATAGTTTTGGATGGATTATTTGAAGTAGCACTTGTGTATGGAAGAGTTTGTATACAAGGTAGATTTGGACAAAGTTTGGAACCAAAATATATAATCACAACAAAATTCTAGCAATGCTGACAATGAAAGATTCAATGGACAAAGTTTGGAACCAAAATATATAATCACAATTAACTTCCCACAATTCTTGCAATGAAAGTTTCGTTAATAGTGGTTGAATGACACCATCGAATCTTAACCTCTAAAGTTCTTTGACTATCTTATCACCAAAACCCCTCAAAAACTACCAATTCTAATACAAGTACCAAATTTTTGAAAAAGATCATTTTTGGACACATGTAACCATAGGATCTTGTAGTACACTAGATTGAGAAGATGTGGAAAAAATTTCAGAAATTTCCACCATGTAGATTGCAAGATTTTAGCATTTGAAGTGACAAAAATCCTTTTGAGGGTCCTATGAAAAAACGGGCAGGTATACTTCACAAGGTCCCATTTGTATGAAAAAATGTCCAAAATGGTGGTGCTTCTTTAGATTCATTCTTCAATGCAAGTAGGCTACATGCTTGAAAATTTTCAGATCATTTGGAATTGTGCAACATATAGGAAAAAAATAGTAAGTAGAAAGATGTAGAGAATGATTCAAAATACTAAATTGTTAACAATTTATTAATGGAATTGAAAAATCCCAAACCAATGGTTGTAATGTTGTAATAAACAATCTACATCTAATACTTTTATTTTATTTTTTTAATATTGAAAATTGAGTTAAATAAAGGACTTCAAAGTTTATTTTAGAGTAGAGAATCCATACTTGCCCACAAACTAAAACATCTCACAACTTTTGACTCATTGATCAAAATGGAATGATTCAAAGCTTACTATGTATATAGAAATCTAGAAAACCAATTTCAATTTTAATTTTTGAAAAAAATAATTTTTTCAGATCTGCCAAGACTGCCCGAGTTGATAAACAACCTACATATTAGGCCATAACTTTTGACTCATATTTCCAAATGCCCTAAAATTTAGTGCATATGAAAGATATTCCTCGTCCACACCTTCTCTTAAAGTTTGGGCCAAAATCCTGGAAATCTCTAGTCACATGTACCTGTCCAAAAAAGTTATATTGCCAAAAAACACACCTTGGTCCTTTGGAGGTTAATGTATGCCCTTTGCAATTGGATTCTAAGGTAGAGATATACCAAATTATCAAAGTGCCTAAAAGTGCCACTTGATTAAATGCTCTTATTCTATACATCTCTTGAATAATTATATATCAATTATTGAAGATACAATTTTAGCCTCTAGATAACCAAATGTCCATTTAAGGACCAATTACGGACATATTCGTTAAATTGAGACACAATGCATATTTTAAAACTTCAACCCTATTATCAAAGACCTCCATTCTAATGAATCAAAGATATATCAACAAATCTTTAACTTTTGAAGAATCAAAGGTATGTAAGTGTATTAATATGTTCAAGTTTCAATTTTTCAAAATCTCTCAATATTAAACACTTATTTTCATCAAAATATAGGGTCACAGATAATGTGAAATTGCAAATTGGAATTCGGATAGGTGGTGTTGAAGTCAAAATTGAATGGATACTTTCGAAAACTTAGCAAAAGATGGAGACATTCGCTCCCTTCGTGGAAATGGGAAAAAAAATTCCAATTGGATGCTTGGATAAAAAGTTATGTAACCATAAGAAATCCAAGTAGTTCAAGTAGTGTTGGCATATTTTGCTAAATTCCAAATCTACTTCTTAAATTGGGAATGTATGTACTAACATCATATACCATATGCAATTTTTTAAAAAGAAACTACTTTCAGTGCACTAATCTCATTCCAAGAGGTGTCAAAGCTATATACTAACATTACCAAACAAATTTGAAGAAAACATTTTCTCTTACCTACAATTGGTACTACCTTGAAATTTGTATTATCAAATGTCTTTAAATTTTTTCCATTTAATCAAAAGCTAACTCTAATTAAGCTTTCATGGTCCATATTTCAAATACAAAAATTACCCACTTTATAAAAAATCATCAAAAAATGACTAGTGTGATTGCCAATGTACCCAACTTCCTTTGGTATTGCAAGGTGATTTAGAATATGGTAGACCCCTTATTTGCTCCTTAAATTTTTCATGCATGTAACTCACAAAATGTAGTACTCAATGGTGTAGATTCTCAATGTTTTGTAGAGCAAAAATTTGACTCCAAGCGTGACTCTAAGAGGGCTTGAAGTCTATTGACCTTGTCTTGGTGGAATGAAAAGATTTTTTTTCCCTTCCTTCAAGCATTGTAATCTTTCAATCCACATTGTTAAATGGGTTAAAAAGATTCTCGCACATTGACATATAAGGCTACTACACTTTTATACCATTGTAGTTCAAAAAAATATGTTTTTATTCTCAATTTTGATCAATGGACTCAAAAATGGCAGTTTTTGACAATTTCTCTTGTAAAACACTCCTAGCATTAAATCATCATACAAGTAATCTTTGACCCCTCATAAATTTTGTATAGGGTACCCATATGATACATGTTTTGGTGCATTAAAATCTCTTTTCAATTGCCAAGCAAAAGATATAATAATTTGGCTATTCTCATAATAGAACATATACACAATAAAAAAAATGATGTTTTTAGGAGTACCTACTTTAAGTGTGGACTCTTCTACAAGTAATTTGAGTGAACAATAGACTTAGGCTCAAGTTGAATTAATTACCAGTTTCCATGCATCCAAAAAGTTATATTCATTTGTGTGACAACATCTTCCTAACTGTTGTAGTAGGTGTTTTCTCAGTAGATTTACAATAATGGGTGTCAACACAAAATGTTGAATCTCGCTTTCAAAATTCTAAATATTATCAACTAAGGCCAATGTTTTTTAAAAGCACCAATTCAAGGAGCAAGAATTTTGAGAATCTTCTTGGTTTTGACATCTTTTTCTCAATTTCTTCCTATTACATATCTTCCTTCACCTTTTTCGTTTAAACTTGAGGTTTGAGTCTTTGGCATGTCAATGATTTAAACCTTAGACTTTCCTTATGAAGTCACTTGTGTCAAAACTAGAATTAAAAAACCTACCACCACATCATGTTTTGACTACCAATAAGTCAAATTGTAATGTCTAAAATTTTTAAAGAAATCCAACACGTCTACATAGAGTGCTCTCATGAAGTTGCCTCTCTAATTCGGTCATCTAATTTAACATTTTGGTCCATGATGGAAAACTAAATTTCCAAATCTACAAAGGGGAGATATAATAGAAACAAAAATATATCTTATTCATCTTTTGATTGATTACCTAAAGTAGTGTAAAATGTCAAGAAAATAGTGTGGGGCAATTTAATGAGACTATTTAGTGTATGTACAACATTGAAATTCATGTTGGTGAATAATTGCCAGAATCTTTACTAAATTTTTGAGTGGGCTCCCATTCCACTAGAAACAAAGGAATAAAATTGGATGAGATTTGCCAATATTTGGATGCAATTCAATATTCTTAGCTCATATTATGGATGAGTGAAAAAAGGATGATTGAAATCAGACACTTTCTTTGACCACCTTGCATTCTAAAGTGTGTATTCTACTTGCACCACAAAAAACAAAGAAGTTCAATTACTAGAAACTCAAACAATCTATATCTTATTCATCATTTTATTGATTCTATCAATTAGTGTGAAATCAAGAAAATAGTATGGGGGCAATCTAATGAGAATATTTGTTGTATTGTAGTCTCCTCCCCTTATTCACCATTTGATTGATTACATAAATTAGTGTGAAATGTCAAGAAAATAGTGAGTGTGGAGGCAATCTAAGAGTATTTGTCATTACAAAAAATTTCAACCTTGCAGAGAGCTATTAAGACTTCATTTCTGGCCCCCCGTGGTGCAAATATAGAAAAAATGAAAAAATGAAAGACTAAAAAAATTAGAAAAATTAGAAAATAATAAATAAATAAATGAAAAATATTGCCACGTCAGATTCCAGATTTTGAAAAATAAAAAAATAATTCTTGATTTTGATTTTTTTTTCTGTAATTGCACTGCAGGGGTGCAAAACTCACAGCCTCTTTGAGGGCTGGATTTTTTTGTAATGTGTGTTGTACATTAAGAGCCTTGGTGGCTGATTTAGCCCATTTCAAGGCACAGTTGGGAAGCATAATGTGCTGCAGAGAAGAGTGTGGCACAAGGTGTGGCGGAATTGGCCACCAAATCGACAGGGGTGGCCAATTCCAGGGTTTCCACTGCGTTCCAATTGAGTTCCCTCGACTCTTAACCCCTAAAGGACCAGGGGTGCAAAATACAGTGTTGCGGAAGCCACCTGGTGGCCTTACGGTCCTTTAGGGGTTAACAGAAGAGAACCTGCCGGTGCAGGCGCATTGGCTTTCTGCACGGGAGCTTGCCCAGGAGCTCGCCCTGGGGCTTGCTCCCCTGCAGAAAGCCAATGCGCCTGCACTGGCGGGTGTTCTCTAGAACAGTAACTTAACTTGGTCTCCTCCCCTTCTTCCAATGGTTTGTCTCCTTCTCCCACTGAGTCTGCACCCAAGCTTCTTCCATGGCCAGAGTTATTTATTCCCAACTGAATGGCTCCACTGACTGCATGCGTCTTCTCCCCCACTAAGTGAAGTGAAGTTTTAACTAACTTTGACCCCCACCCACCCACCTGCAATGGTGACTCTAAAGCCGTAAAGAGGTTTCATTTGGGTCAAAAAATAAAATAAAGCCGTAAAGAGACGAGCCCAATTCCCAAGCGAGCACTTGCAATGCAATGGGGGAAACTGGAAAGTTTGGGTCTGAGTGGTGCTCTCCTTGTTTTTTATTTCATGTTGGACGGACCTTCCTTCCCCGCCCAAATTAAGGTAAGGTAGGCAAACCCAATACCAACCATTGACCTAATACCACCCAAATGTAGGACACTTGTTGATCTTAAAATGAGAATCTGTGACAGAAGTATATGCCTTAACTTCTCAAGAAGTAAAGTTAAGGCATGTCTTATTGTCAAAGATTGTCACTCTAGGATCAATGATAGTTCTACATTTGGATGGTATTGGGTCAATGGTTGGTATCGGGTTCACCTACCTTAGCTTAAGGAGTGATATGTTGGGCTCAAGACTCTAATTGGCCCCCTCCTCCCACTGAATGAATGTCCTTCATACACTCCATGGCCAGGTGGATTGACCCCCTCGCTCATCCCCAAGGGAACCTCCTGAAATTTGTTTATTTGACACATATGATAAAATTTGTAAATTTTGAATTCATAATTGCAATCAAAGGCCCTAGCTGAAGATAAATTATTGAAGCACAAAATAGGGGGTCTTTTTTTAACATGCACCCATGGATTGACTTGGGGGATGAGCAAGGGGAAAAATTCTCCCCGACCCACTCCATCAGTGAGCATAATAACTTAACTTCAGCTTATGATTTTATTTTAGTTGGGAAACCATCCGTTTATAATAACCCCCCGCCGCCCAAGGCTTGAATAGGTTCAAAAACAACATTTCTTTTGAAGTGTTATAGATAAAATTTTCACTAAGTTATAGAGATCTCAACCATACAATCTTGTAGTGCACTTGTGGTAGATGATGTGCATCAAATTTGGTGTCATTTGACTGCACATATTGCAAGATTATAATGTTTTAGTGTTGAAAAAGGATGCTGAATTTTTCCTAAAAATACATTTGGAGGCAAAATTTGGTTTCTAAATCTACTCAAATGAAGAAACTTTACACTATAAAGTGATTCAAAATCAGCATAGAAATAAATTGATGAAAAAAAATATCATTCAATTGACTCATTGTGTCTGCATAATGGCTTTGAAATGTCTAAAAATAGCAAGAAATGTTGCAAAAAACACATCAAAAACTAAACCTCCTTCTACTAAAATGCTTCTTAGTCACTCATAACTTCTTGGATTGATATGAAATTTTACACATACAAACTAGACTAGTATGTGTAACTTTTACAAAAACAATTATTGGAAATGAATATTGTATGAAGAAGAAACAAGTTGCCAAAGTTCACTGTAATCCAAAAATGTCAAGATTTTGAACTTTGAATTGCTCTCACACATTCAAAACTACCTAAATTGACATGAAAATTCTAGCACAATAACTAGACTTCAAGGGGAACATAACTCAACAAAATTTTTATTAAAAACAAACTTTGGATGAAGGAGATACAAGCCCCCGAAATTGTAGCCATCAAATGCAATTTCATGAACTCAAATTGAACCTATGAACTTTAATTGGCTTCCAAAAATTCAGTACATCTTGGATTGATCTAAAAATTTTACCACACAAAATAGAAGAGAGAGTGCAAATTTTACAACAAGTTTTATTGAATTCAGACATCAGATCCAAAGGTTACAACACTTTGAATTCCACATGAGGACACTTTGGGTCCCCTTAGGTGGTGAGGGGTTTATATTGCCCCAACCAACTGAACTCGGCCGGGGTGGATTGACCCCTCTCTCGTCCCCCTAAAGTCATTCCAAGGTGCATGTAAAAAAAAAGACCCCTATTTTGTGCTACATTTATTTATCTTCTCTACATCCCCTAGCTAATTTGGGGCCTCTGATTGCAAATATGAATTCAAAATTTCCAAATTTTATCATGTGTGAAAAATAAAAAATTTCAGGATTTTTACTTGGGGACGAGCGAAGGGGTCAATCCCCCCCGACCCTGAACTTGGCCTTCCATCCATCATGTAGCAGCCAGCATTTGGCACATTTGGCAAATTACATAATGATAAGCTTAGCAGCCAAGGACCTGAAGCAGTCCCAAAGGACGGACAGAAGCCCTGCCATGCACTCATGTTGGGGATAAAATTGAAATTAATAGGAGCTTCATCAAAACTCCCTAGTCCCTACAGTACAGTACAGTACTGTAGGGACTCACTCATCTCCACTGGACTCATCCCACCGCAAATGGATGGCAGTCTATTTTAGTCTACTACGGAGTATAAGCTAAGGTAGTCTGTCCTCTTCCTCAGAGGCTGCTACTGCTACTGTAAAGTACAGTACTATACTGTATTAAATAAGTTATACAACAGAAGATGACAACAGGAAAAGACAAAAGGGGCCTAACTCATGTGGACTCTTGGCCACGGAGACATGATGGGGAGATGAGGAGGGGGGGCCGGGGGGAACCCACCAGGGCTTTTGTTTTGGGCGAAATTTTGCCAGATTTGTCAGAATCTGACCACTGTGAATCTGTCCTTCCAAAATCTGGCCTCTGCACTTCTGACTGCACTGAAGCCAACACAGGGGACACTATGATGAGTTTAGTCCAAAAAAAAAGCCCGGGAATCCACCCAGTAGCTCCCCAAGGGAAAACGTTGAAATTTTTGATTAGCCATGCATGATAAAACTTGCAAATTCTGAATTCATATATGCAAGCAGAGGCCCCAAGTTGAAGTAAATCAGCCCATTGTGGTCAGATGACCCATAGTGGTCACCTAGCAAGTCACCCCATTGTGGTTTTTTTCAGACCCTATCATGGGTTTTATTAGTAAATGAGATTTGGACCACAATCAATGTCTTACGTGACAGTAATGGAGTGATTAGTGACTGCATTGGGAACTTCTAACTTTTTAGTGTAATTTCATTGTAGGAAGTGACTTTTTTAGGCCTTTCACATTAGAAATTATTGTGACTGCTTTAGGTGTGTAAGATGAGCATGATGGGTACAGATTTTGTTGGTTCTCAGGTAGTCTACAGACTCTTATGGGCCATGATGGGCTGAACACTTCAAAAATTCATAGCAAATTCAGACTTTGTCAAAAAAAAAAATTTTAAATGCTCTCACTGTTTTTTACACTTGTGTTTATGTAGGAAAAAAATGAAAAAATTTCAGCCATGGCATGAGTACGAACTCTTAATTCTGACCCAATGGGATGTTTTACCTTAGATATTCTGAACAGTGAAATTCAGTTGCCTTAACAATTAGGTTGCCTTACTCCAAGAAAGTTACTTTATAAGAAAATTACTTTACAAGCCATCAAAGTGAACAAAAATTTCTACAAAAATTTCCATTTATGCACATAAAGTTTCATGAGTCCCAATTAAAACAAAATCTAATTCAAAAGTGGTACATTCTTGTAGAGTAATAGTAAATATTTATATAGTGTCAAATGTCGAGAAATTAGTGTGGAGCAACCTAATTTCACTATGTAGTGTAGGAGAAGTGGACAAGGTAATTTAATCAAGCACAAAATATGGGGTCTTTTTTTTTAACATGCACCTTTGGAAGGACTTGGGGGGAACAAGCAAGGGAGGCAATTCACCCTAGCTGAAAATGGGTGGTATAGATGGGGGAGCACTGGGGGACAATTTTCCAAGTGTATTAAGTTTGGTGTGTTTTTATCTCTATTTTTTACTCGAAATAGAATTCTTGCAAAAAATTTCACTAATTTCTTTGCACATGTTTTCAAATTGCAATTGGGGTTTTTTCCCAATTCCATTGGCTAACAATGAACTAATTGGTGGTTCTCCCCAAACATTGGAGTAGATCACTTGGGGCTAGTTGGGGAGGGGGGGGGGGGGGGGAGCTTGTCTGGGTTTCCAATTGGAGAAGTTGGAAGGAAAAAAAAATGGGGTGGGGGCTCGATCAACTTGGGCGGAACTGAAGAGCATTGCCTTCACTAACATTTGGGGATATTTTGGAGTTTTACTAGCTATTTTTCCACCCATTTCCATATTGAACCATTTTTTCAAGAACCAAGTCCTTTCTCTCTATTTTTTTCCTCGAAATAGAAACTTTATAGATTTTTTTGCATGAGTTCTTTGCTGATGTTTTCAAATTGCAACCACGTGTTTCCCAAATTCCACCAACTAACAATGAACTAATGGGTGGTTGTCCCTGAACATCGATAGTCTTCACCAAAGTGACCAAATTTTTCATTTGGTAAAAACAAACTAGCATTTGTTGGCTATCAATGGAAAGGGAGTGCCTAACAAGCATTTTTACATGAAGAAAAGAGAAGCCAAGGTAGCAGTTGCTTGGAAAATCATTTGACCGAAATTTAATTCCTTCAAAACCTAAGAGAATGTCATTGTAAGTAATG
The DNA here is from genome assembly GCA_963920665.1 of Straminergon stramineum. Classification (NCBI taxonomy): domain Eukaryota; kingdom Viridiplantae; phylum Streptophyta; class Bryopsida; order Hypnales; family Calliergonaceae; genus Straminergon; species Straminergon stramineum. The sequence continues at coordinate 19,574,831 of OY987271.1, forward strand.
CATACCTATAATCATCACTATTAGTAGCTTAGCATAGTTACTATTATTAAACATAAATAATTTTATTAGATCTTGTGGAAACTAAAAGAAGATTCCAAAATATTTCAGTATGCATTTATTAATTATTTGGACATTGTATCAATAAGTGATGTATTTTCAAAGTATTGTCTCTAGGTGTACTAGAAATCAACAATATGTTCTCAAAAACTTTCATGTTTTGACTGGGTACATCTTATGTAACCAATATCTAGAAAAAAAATAATGCTTTGTGGGGGTATGAATGGGAGTGTGGATATTTGGGCAATGTTAATTATGGGTGTACTGATACCTTAGAATGCCATTGAAGATTGTTGAAAATTATTTATTTCTATAGTACTTCAACAATAAGAACAATCAAACAATTTTAGATTGGTGTCTTATAATGAATATAATTGACATGTTTGTCTGGTTTGGTAGCAATCCATTGTACATATGAAGAAGTTTAAGTGGAAACTTACTAAGAAATTGAGTTTGTGGTATAAGGACAAGTCTCTTGTAGAGAAGTTGCTTGCTTAGAGGGTGGCCATTACTTGGTTACTTAGCCAGGCAATTTCCTAAAGTATGTACACCCACAATCAACATTGCCTAAAATGTGACACCTACGTATGGACCTAAAAGAGTCATTTTTTCTTAGATATGGAATACACAAGATGTACACAATTTGAAAATGAAAGTTTAGTCTTGGTTTTGGTACACCTAGAGACAATACTTTGAAAATTCATAAATGAATCATATGTGTCTAACTAATGCTTGCTAAAGTAAGTTGGAATCTTTGTTCCAATGCTAATGAGATCTAATAAAAATAATTTATGTTTAATAATAGTGACTATGCTCAATTGTAATTACAGGTGATTGTAAGTTAATATAACTTCTATCATACTCAACTATTAAGATTGACACTCAATCAAACCAAATATTTTATTAAAGTTGGAAAACCAAATTTGTTAGATGCTAAAATAGGAATTTTCTCTCAAACTTGTGTTTCTTTGTAGATTTTTCTTGAAAAAATAGATTTCCTAACATTTGGTCATCTAATTTTAGAATCATTTTTTTACTAAGTATGATAGTTGTGTACAATTCTAACCTCTAAGAGACCAAAGGTCTATAAACTCACAAGATGAAATGTGAGTAGATACATGTAAAGGTCAATTTTGAATAGAACACAAAGAGTATAAATGTATCTACTTCTTGGGAGTTGGGATGCATTTTTTTCCAGTCAATTGCTTGGATCAAATATTGTGTTGTCTAAAAAAAACTAAGTACAATGAGTAGAAATTTGGCAAGTATGTATCTAACATGATATAGTATGAAATTGTAGAGCATAGAAACAAAGTCTATCACTTTTATGCTAGAACCTCACTCGAAGAGGAGTCAAAGAATGTTGTCATTGTCAAGCAAATTAGAATTTTTTCTATCAACTAGCATATAATATTAATGTGTCTTTTCAAGGTAAACTTTTCAATATTGATTATTTCTTTATTTTGAATTATATATATTTCTTAAATTATCAACACTTGACAATGAAAGAATATTTTGCCTTTTGGATTTTGTTTGGGGTGATATTGAAGACATTTTATTCAATTTCATTTTATCAAATTAGAGTTTAAAAAGTATTCAAATTGACAAAAACAAATCTATTGAAAGCTATAAGAAGTTTGAGTAAGCCTTACTCAAATTGCACACAAGTGAGCTATGGTGTACTATAGTTGGATAGTATTCAAAGTGATATAAAAAGTAAGGAATTAGATATAAAGTGCATACATTGACAATACATGTCTACTATGAAATCTAGCATGCAATGCAGTCTCTACAATGAATTAATTTTTATTTTCAATTATAAATTACAAAACTAAAGTCACTCATAATGCTATTGCTTATTAGAATTGTTTGGTTGCTTGGGATTTTATTCTTCTTTAGAGTACAAATGAAGATAGTTGTTCCTTTCTTGTTTTGGGGTGCGAAAAACAATCTTATAATCATGAGCGCATTTTAGAAAAAGACAATGTTGTTCAGAAGACCATAATATATGGAAAGTTTGTTGCTTTTTGCAGGTGCATTAAGATTTGCAAGAATTGTGATAGGCCATGAAAATTGGCAAGTGTAGACAATTGCAATGGAAGGATATTGTAAACTATATACATCCACATCCACAACATCTTTAAGTGTACCCCCTCAAAGAATATTCCACTAACCAAAACACCTCGGTATCACTACATACTATGAAATCATACATTGGTTATCCAACAAATGACATGTGTCTATTGAACATATAATTAAAATGTTCAAGTAAGTTTCTACAAAGTCAATTTTGAATGGATTTTTATGAAATTTTATCACAAGGTGCGTACACTAACTATCTTTGTGGGAAAAGAGAATTTTCTTAATCAAATGCCTAGGTGAATAGGTTTGTTGCCCAAAAAATTTGGAGCAATTTGAGCATTTTTTTGTTAGAAACCTCATCAACTATTGAAATTTGTCTTGTATGTAACTAATATGATAAATGACAAAAAAAATTCAAATTTAACCCCTAAATGCTCAAACTGTGTTTTTTTGGCAACATAGTGATTTTGGGCAAGTCAATACGAATGGAGTTTTTCCTATTTTTCTTTGAAATTTTCAAACAACATGTGCACGAGGAGTATCTTGAAGACCCTATAATTTTCATAACTTTCACTACATGGATAAAAAGTTATTGTATGATTTGTAATTTTCATTGATCTTTGGGCAACCCAAAAATTTCTTAAAAAAATACTTTTTTAAGAAATAAAAATTTGAAATTGATTTTCTAGATTTATATGTATATGGAAAGCTTTGAATCATTACATTTTGATTTATGAGATGAAAATTATGAGGAGTTTTAGTTCATGGGCAATTTCAGATTCTCTACTCTAAAATAAACTTTGAAGTCCTTTATTTAACTCAATTTTCAATATTTTTTGAAAAAAAACACCCATAGGATGTAGATTTTTTATTTCAACATTCAAACCATTGGGATTGGCATTTTTCAATTCCATAACAAAATTCTTCACAATTTAGTATTTTCAATCATTCTCTATTTCTTTGTATTTACTTTTTTTTTCCTATGTGTTGTACAATTCCAAATGATCTGAATTTTTTTAAGTATGTAGCCAACTAGACTTGAAGAATGAATCCAAAGAATAACCTCCATTTTGGAATTTTTTTTTCATACAAATGTGGCCTTGTGAAGTGCAACTGCTCGTTTTTTCACAAGACCCCCAAAAGGATTTTTGCCAATTCAAACACTAATATCTTACAATCTACATGGTGGAAATTTCTGAAATTTATTCCGCATCTTCTCAAATAAGTTTAGTACAAGATCTTACAGTTACATGTGTCCAAAAATGTTTTTTTCCTAAAATGTGGTACTTGTTCTAGAAATGACAGTTTTGGAGCGTTTTTGGTGAAAATATAGTTAAAAACATTTAGGGGTTAAAAAAGGTTTAGTCAAAAAGATACTTCCATATAAGTCTAACTTTGTTAACTATGTCTTTGTTAACAAATTTTGAGAAAAAAACATTTTCCACTCATTTCAAATGCTATAATATTGCAACCTATGTAGTCAAAGATTTTGAAAATTTTCCTCAATATTCTAAATTCTTAGCTCTATGTTTCCAATTTTTGGATTTCCAAAATATAAACTTGACATTGCACAAAAAATCATCAAAGGAATGACTAGCTAGTGTATAGACAAATCACTTGACCTTCTTGTATTGAAGGGTGATATAGAGTAAGGTAGACACCTTTAGCTATTGGCTTTTGAAGTTGTGTATGAGTGTATGTAACAAGATATACTAATGAATTGTACAAATCTTCATTTTTGTTGAAAGAAAAAATTTCATCCAAGAGGGTTCAGAGTTTGTTGACCTTGTCTATAAAGGTAAAAGAAAACTTGAAGATCAAATTTCAAATGTTATAATCTTGCAATTCACACAATCAAATGGCTTCCACACATTCAACATAATAGTCTACTACACTTTTGTATGGTTAGAATTCAAAAATATAATTTTCATTTTCATTGTTATCCAATACACTCAAAATTGGCCATTCCAACCAATTTCTCTTGAAAAACACCCTCCATCCTCCAGGGGTTATCATTGTCACTATGCGGAAGCCTAAGAGTGTCAGATGGATGACAAAGAAACCCTTTCTATCTATTTGACAAAAGTATCAATGCTCATCCTCAAAAATTTTGTGTGAAAAGAAGAGGACTTGACCTCCAATGAGTGTGCTCTTAGTGTTTTTAAGCAAATGATTCACATAGTACCCCAAAAGATGATTTCTATGATGACCAACCTGGCATTCCACGGTTTAAATTTCCCACCAATCCAACAATTACTTTCCACCAATTTCATCTATGGAGTAACAACTAAATGTATCTAGACAATTGGTCCATCAGGAAGTTTTTCTTTGCAAGTGAGTGAGGGGGATGCTCCAACTCCATGGTTTTTTTTTTTGTTTTTTTTTTCCTATTTTCCTTTGCAAGTGATGGAGATGAGTTCTGTCTTCTTATCCCAATTAGCATAACGTATTAGTAACTACCATAGCTCGTCATTCCAACTTGACCTAAGCTTAAGCTTATTATTAGTGAGTCCAGAGGTGCAGGAACCCGGCCATGAACTAACTTAAGTTGTGAGAATGTTTTGGCCCCTCCCTTGTTTTGAGGATGGGCTTGGATCATGCCATGGAAACCTCAGGTCTCTTATTTGCTGCTGCTCTGGGACAGCCCCTTAATTTTGGTTGCCTGCTCCCTAGCTGACTGTGAATACTACGACAACATTAATTGCTGCATGGACCGGAGAACCCATTTGGGGGTGGGGAATTAGGGATTCATTTGGCATGATGGGGAATTCTGCTCCCTCGGATTCTCAACATGCTATAAAGGGAGTCTGCTCTTACAGCCACCATTTCATTTAATAAGAGATGATTGCTCTGGGGGAAGCGAAACTCCTTGAAACGTATTGCAGCAAATTTTTGTAGGAAGAAAAATGGAATTGGCATCAAACCCAAGTCATTTCATATTTTTTGGATCTTTGTGGAATTAGTTACGAAGTTTTGAAGATGAAATACAATGGTTGCTAACTAAAAGTGATCACCTTATGAAAACGTACACTATTGGTACATTGAAGAAAACAAATGGGTTTGAATTTTGTAAGGGATAGTGATACTTACATATGCTTTGAGAGCCAAGTGAAATGAGATTTCTATTGTACATAGGAATTTTTTGTTTGGAGAAGAAAAGAACGATGTATCTCTAAGTCATGATCACTTTTAGAGCATGGGTGCTTTTAAAGTAGACTTACCATAGTTATTTTCCTATTAGGTGATTTAGTAACAAGAGCATGTTCTAATCAAAGATTTGCACATGGTGTGCAACTAACCTATCAACCAAACAACCCTAGAAGAAGGTGGGCACATTCTAGACCGCCACTTTTTGCTACTATCCCTAGTTACTAATATTAAATTGGTCCAATTTTCATGTTTTTTTTAGTGGAGGAGGTTCCAACGCAACGACACTAGCATGTGAGCCTAGAAATGCAAGCCTATAAGCCTTGAGCCTAGGTGTAAGTAGATATTCTACAACTATTGAAGGTGTTTATAACATATATACTTATAATCTAAGTACCCTATAACCATGTAAGGTGCTTGTAACATAGGTACCTATAATATAAATATACTATAACCATGTAAGGTGCTTATAATATAGGTACCTAAAACAGAGACACCTATAATATAATTAGGCACTTATTATATGAACATCCTATAACCATGAAAGGTGCTTATAACATAGGTACCTACAACATAGATGCCTATAATTATAAACATCCTATAACTATGAAAAGTACTTATAACATAGGTACCAATAACATAGGAGCCTAGGCTCTTAAGCTCATGGGCTCAAGATCCTAGACTCACATGCCAACAACCGTAGGTTCCAACGCACCAAATAATGTGATATGTGGGTACGATATACAAAAGTTATGAAGGGTCAAAGTTTTTTTTGGTCAAGATTCTGCATTTGTTTCTACAAGATAGGTACATAAGGTTAGATCACCCAATCCCAACCATGGACCTATGTCCAATTTGTAGGGTACACTATTTCCAACCAAGGCTAGAACAAATTTTCAACATAAGCTTGGAATGTGTGTGTTTATCTCCTTTTCAAGATTGGGACTCGTAAGGTCATGACATGTGTCCCAAGTAGTAGTAAGTAAGAAAATAGTAAGCAGAGAGCGGAAAAGTGGTTCTTGAATGATCAGAATTGGAAGAATCTAGACATTGGCTATAAGTTCTCAGCACTTTTTGGCACACAAAATTCATAGAAATTTCAGTTTTGGGAATGAAATTACAAGAATTTGCAATCCCCATACTTCCTATCATTATATACGTAAAAAAATTGCATTACTACATATTGTTCATGATCTATCGTAGAATTGCTTAAGTGATTGGCTATGGGTGTTTTGACCTTATTGATATTGGGGATTTGTCTAAAGTGGTGATGGCAATTTGGGGTGAATGGCATATTTTAGGGTGACTACCTTTTAGGCATCTTGTATTTGTGTTTTAATTTTAGAACAAACCCTAAGAACATCCTAGATCTTTTTTTCATTTATTACCCCAAGAAGGACATCAAGGATAATAAATGTTTGAGGGATGATTTTCTCTATTACTATAGAAACTTGGAATGCACCTATTATTTGAAAAATTGAACCAATGTTTATTGAGTACCTATCAACGAGGAAGAGTCCTTCTAGGGTTAACCCCTAAAGGTTTAGGACAATATTTCACCCTAATACACTCCAAAACTACCATTTTTAAAGCAAAGAACAACAATAGAAAAAAATTGTTCTTTTGCATATCCAACTATATGTTCTTGCATTAGACTTGTATGAGAATGTATGGAAAATTTCAAAATTTTTAACCAACTACATTGGAAGAGACAAGTGTTCAAAGGAAAAATGATAGTTTTATGCTCCTTACTATACAAGGTTATTAGACTCTAAATCCTCTTAACTTATAATATTTAAATTGCAAAGTTTGGAAATATAAATCTTTATAGTGGAGAATTGAGTTGAAAATCTATGATAAAAAAGAAATAAAAATTTGGATTTCATTATTTAAAAATTTTCAATGATAAGTTGATAGAAGATGGTTGAAAATTAATCATTAATATTTTTAAATGGAATTGAAATATGTCATTCTTAAAAATGAGATTGCTGAAGAAAGTAATCTATACCCCATAAAAAAATTGTTTTGAGAATTGTCAAAATTGAATTAAAAAATAATTATCTAATATATTTCTTCGATAAAATGCCTTAATTGTTGGCAAAACTTCCACATCACTAATCCAAATGGAATGAATTGAGGTTTTCCATATAAATATACTATATGAAAGGAAAAAATTATAAATTTTCTATTTTGATTCTTTTTTTGGTTGCCCATGCTTAAGCATTATGTGCTTCAGAGGTCAAAAGTTTTTCTCCCACACATGAATTGAAATTAACTTGTACTTCCAAAAAGCTAATACACTTCCTTACCTTTAATTAAAAATCAAAATTTTACATCAAAATTCAACATCACAAATACATGCCTTAAATCTGAAAAAGTCCATTTATAGAATTTAAATCTTTAGGGGGTAAAAACCATATGAGATCCTTTAAGTTTGTATTTTTTGTTTTAAAATGAGTGCAAAGTTTACATTCAAGCTCAATTGGGTGCATCTACCTTAGCTAGTTTTACACATTGTTGATTATACATGGGTAAGATGGCTACATTTAATTGAAAAAGTAAGTATCTCACCCCTTCAAGAACATTTATCCACTAGGTGGATATTTAGAAATTCAGGCATGTTTTATATGAAGACAATTTTGGATGGATTTTTTTGAAATTTTATCACAAAGTGTGGACATGTCTACCCTTTAAGGGAATTAAAGCTTTTGCCAATCCGTTGCATGAAACCAATGCTATGTTGTTCAATGTTTTTAGGGTAGTTTGGATAATTTTGGTTAGCTTATGCTGAATTCTTCTTCTAAATTTAAAATTTGTTGTGTGTGTAACTAGTATGATACAATATGTAATTATAAATAAAAACTAAGTTTGACATAGAAATCTTACTATAATTGGAGTCAAAGTTTGTTGATGTTGGCAAGTAGCATAAAAAGATTTTTTCCCCCAATTTTGTAATCTTTCAATCTACATAGTCAAAGTTTTTGAATTTTATCTACACAATGCATGGGTAAAGATATTTTGTATAGTGGAATTACAAGTATATCCCAATTTTTCTCAATGCACAAGGAAGTAGAAAGTTTTGGCAATTTCTACCCAAAACATAGTGCAATCCTTTGGATTATGGGTTAAATGAAAAATAGGGAGAAGGTGATCGTAACTATTCAAGGTGAATAACTCTCTTAACTAAAAATATTAATTATTGACTACAGATGTGATGAAGCTATTCAAATTATTCCAATTTTTGCATGTTGTAGTAATAACACTACTTTGGGAATTATTCAAGTTTATGAAGCATACTAAAAGTTTTCAATATTTAAGATGAACTTGATGTAATATCTTAAATATTCTCATACTTAAATAGTGAAGTTTGTACAATTTGTCTCAAATAATGAATTTGTTATCTAACTTTATCTAAAATCATTCAACTTTCACAGGTCTTCAACTACTTCTTAACCCCAAAGTGACATTTGATTTTTAGACCCATAGAGAAATCTAGAAAGCAGCCCTACAATTTCAATTATTGCCTGATCATCCAAGGGCTCGAAGGAAAATCCAACCATACAATTCTGAAATAATCTTCTTTATGCATAAGCAAAAGAATTTCCAACTGTCAATTCTTGTTTTCGAGGACTCTTTTTGAGTTGCTCGAAAGTGCTTCCAAGTCCAAAAATGCTGGGCTAAAACAGAAAAAAGTGCTTTCGAGGGCTATTCACAGTTGCTACACTTTGAATTTGGTTTCTTGGTAAACTACAGAAAGTTACACACTGACATACTCTCCCCTCTATGTTGAAAGAAGTACAAAACCTCTAAAATTCTATCCTACTTGATGGAGTTTTTGGAGCCATGTCAAAGTAGTGAATTCTAAGACATTCACTAGGGAAAATTAGCCAAAAATTAACTTTTGATTATCCCAAAGATCCAATCAATGGAATCCAAGCCTCCTTTGATGAACAACCCCAAAAAAAATGGAAACAATTGACCGAGGCAATGTTTGCCTCGAAGACATCGTCCGAGGTATGTGTGGGACAAACAATAGAACTCGATGTTCAATTGGGTTGCTCCACTGTCGACCTACTACATGGCTAAGTCTATAGAGTAGTAGGTATGTGGGAACCAATTCATCACACGGTGTCACGACCCTCATCACAAGGCGTGCCCGTGCCACCTTGGTGAGCAAGGGGGACATTGGAGGTGACGCCCCAAGCCTTGCAAGAGATGAGGTGAGGGGGACTAGGAGTCCCGAGCGATCAGAGCGATGTAGCGCTCTGATCCGGACGAATTTGGGGGCGTGTGATATACGCTTGGAAAAGTCTTGAGAAGACGCTTCTAGCCGTCCAAAGAACGCGTGATTTGGACTTGCGAGTCAAAAGTTATGGGCGTTCAAAGTTGGGGGTGTCCCGGTCGCGCCGGGAGTGCCCTGGCCGCGCCGGGAGTGTCCCGAATCTTTGGAGGGCGATATCTTTGCGAGTACTTGTCCGAATGGAGCAAGTGAGTAGTCCATCGGCATCTACGCCTCGCGTAAATGTCGAAAATGGGGTCGCATGTGCGATTTGGATACCAGAACGCAAAGTTATGTCGGGTGGAAGTTCGGGAGTCCCAAACTAGTGCGAATCGGGAGAAATGGGTGGTCTTCCAAGATGGGGTGCATCTTGGGGGTTCCCGGTGATCTCTAGTATGGGGGGGGGGCTGCCGAATCCCGCAGAGAGTACTATGAGGAGGGGTGGTCTCCCTCCTCACTCCCGGATGGTGCCATGGTGAGCCTAAGTGGCCCCGGGTGGTGAGGTTAGTGTTGGAGCCTCACCACCACTTGTGTGTTACCATGGAGTGCTTGTGCACTCCTTGATACCGGTTGGGTGGTGTCCCACTCTACACTAGGCCATGGTGTGAGTCCCGTTGGGTGAGTCCCGATTAGTGAGTCCCGAAATGAGTTGGGTTGGGCCTAGTGGGGAGTTGGGTCCCATTCAAGGGCGGTTAGCACCGGTGGGAGTAGTGCCTCACTGAGTGCTTGGACATCAATGGAAGTTCCGCCCCATGTCATCAAATGACATGCTCGGTGTCTTGTGAGAGTTAAGTATTGGAAGGAAAGGATTGGGAGTCACGGAGGAATGGGGAACCCCGTGACTTGGGTTGGAATCTAACATTGGGGGTGCGTGGCATGTGCAGTGTTAGGAGAGCGTGAACCTTAGTGGCACTAAGGTGCTAAGTGTTTGGAAAGTGAGCTTAAGGTGGTAAGTGTCACTAAGGGGCGCGATACTTGGTATCAGAGCAGGGCTACGTAGTGCGACGGAGTTTGGAAGGCATGGCTAGAAAGGGTACCAAAGTTGGTGAAGTTGAGCCTTTTGAACAGGGTCGACAAACACGTAGTCAAGGTCAAGAGCATGGAGAAGCTTCAGAAACACAAGGTGAAAGGGTGCACTTTTCGGAGGAAGGAGTGAACCCCATAGCGAAGCAAGAAGGGCTAGCTATGAAACATAGTGGGAACCAAGAAGCTAGTGAAGACAATCGGGATACCGCCTCTAGTCCTTTGAGGGCACCACGAAGTCGGAAAAGGAAGTCACGTGATGTGATGTTTGAGGAACTTGTCAAAACTCTTCGGGACATGCAAGGGGAAATTAGAGAGCTAAAAGAGAAGAGCTCAAGCTCTTCATCTCACAAGTTGTGCAAGACCAACATGCCCTCTTCTTTCACGGGGATGGGCAAGGCTCATAAGGTTAAGGACTTTCTTGTGGAGATGGAGATGTACTTCGAAGCTCAACGTGCATTTGAAGAGGACAAGATCACTATTGCGGTGACTTTCTTGAAGGATCATGCCTTGACGTGGTGGACCCAATACAAAGAGGAGAATGGGGAGGTGGTGGAGAACCTTGATTGGGCTAGTTTCAAGGAACTACTAGGTAACCGGTTCACACCGGAGTACCAAGACCTTCGTGATGGGATGGCATTAGTGCGGTTGAAGCAAACCGGCACTTTGAGGGGGTATGTGCGGGAGTTCAACGCACAACTAAGTGTACTCCCAAAGTTAGATGAATTGGCGAAGAAGATCATTTTCTTCAATGGACTCCAAAGTTGGGCGGAACGAGCATTGTTTCGAATGCCAAGGTTGCCAGAATCATGTGCTGAGTTATTGAAGCTTGCGGAGAGGATTGGAGACGATGAAGGTCCCAACAAGAGGTCCAAAGATGGGGCCTCAACACATGAATCTACCAAGGCACATTCGAAGCACCAACTAAGGAAATGTGTTTGGCAAAAGCGGAAGCATGGGCAAGATGGAGGACAACCAAGTGGGAATAAAGGGGGTTCTACTAAAGGAAAAGCGGAAGGTGACAACAAGCCAAAGGGGGATGGAAGTCAAATGACTTGCTTCAATTGTGGTGAGAAGGGCCACATGGCAAAGGGTTGCACCAAACCGCGGGTGAGTACTCAAAGCATGCGCACCCACTTGACAAAACACTTGCTTCATGGGGGCTTTGTGGCTAAGGCAAGTAGAACCAAAATAAAACCAAGGTTGTTATTTCTCCTAGGGACCATTGGCCAACGTGATGTTTCATTTTTGTTGGATACAGGGGCAACCCACTCGTTTATAAGTCCAAGAGCGGTGGAGGAGTTGGGCTTGCAAAAGACTAAGGCAAGCAAGCCCATCAATGTGAGGTTTGCCAAGGGTAAGCTTCACCAAACAAGTCACATTGTGACGGATGTGGAGGTGAAGTGTGGAGAATTTTCTTTTGTGGAAGACTTCACCGTATGTGACATGGATGGAGTGGACTTCATCCTAGGAAATACCTTTTTGGATACATATGAGGTAGACATACAGCGGCGACCAAAGATGAAGGTCGTCGCTAATGCGGATGGTAGGGAAATAGAGTTGGAAATAACTAGGACTCCTTCGTTATTGGGGAGTCGAATCCTACTAGCTAGTATTGAGGACCTAGAGGAAAATAGGTTTTTGATTGTGATGCGGGCGGACTCACATGGAGGAGTTAGCCATGGAGGTGCTAAGGGGAAGCAACCTCCAAAATGTGTTGGTGATGTAATCTGAAAGTTTGTGGATGTACTTACTCAAGAGTTGCCCGATGAGCTACCGCCAAAGAGAGAAGTGGATCACAAGATCGAGGTGGTGCCAGGGTCGGAGCCACCGTCCAAGGCACCATATAGATTGAACCAAAGGGAGTTGGAAGAGTTGAAGAAACAACTCAAGGAGCTTTTGGCAAAGGGGTATATTCGCCAAAGTAAATCACCTTATGAAGCATCGGTCTTGTTTGTAGACAAGAAAGATGGGAAACTCCGCATGTGTGTGGATTACCAGGCTCTCAATAAGGTGACCATCAAGAACAACTATCCTTTGCCTCGAATTGATGATCTCTTTGATCGGTTGGCGGGGGCTAAGTACTATAGCCGCATTGACTTGAAATCGGGTTACTACCAAATTCGCATTGCGGAGGGTGACATTGAGAAAACGGCTTGTAGGACAAGATATGGGTCCTATGAGTTTTTGGTCATGCCATTTGGATTGTGCAATGGACCTTCAACGTTTACCACACTCATGAATATGATATTTCATGAGGAGCTTGATGAGTTTGTCATTGTATACATTGATGACATTTTGGTGTTTTCCTAGACGGCGGAGGAGCATGCTAGGCATCTTGAGGTGGTGCTTCAAAAACTAAGGGATAACAAGTTGTATGCAAATGGGGAGAAAAGTGAGTTTGGTTTGATGGAAATGGAGTTCTTGGGACACATTATGACGGGGTTGGGAATCAAGCCGGACAACAAAAAGGTAGAGGCAATTCAAAAGTGGAAAAGGCCTACAACCCAAAAGGGAGTTAGATCCTTTCTTGGGTTGGCCAATTATTATAGACGGTTCATTCGTGACTTTTCCAAAATTGCCAAGCCTATGTCCAACTTATTGAAGAAAAACCTTGCCATAGTGTGGACGGATGATTGTGAGAAATCATTTGAAGAACTCAAACAAAAGCTTTCTTCTCCACCAGTATTGAAGTTTCCCGAGTTTGAGAAACCTTTTGAGGTGCACACCAATGCAAGCGACTTTGCCATTGGGGGAGTGCTCATGCAAGATGGGCGGCCTATTGCGTTTGAGAGCAAAAAGCTTGATGGAACTCAAACCAAGTGGCCAACGCATGAGAAGGAAATGTTTGCCGTGGTGCATTGTTTGAAGACATGGCAACATTACCTTGGTCTTCATAAGACCAAGGTATACACCGATAATGTGTCTTTGAAGTACTTTGAGAACCAAGCTTGGGTGTCACCAAAGCAATTGAGGTGGTATGATACCTTGGCGTTTATGAATGTGGAGTTGATCCACAAGCCGGGGCATGAGAATGTAGTGCCGGATGCACTAAGTCGGAAGGAGGAGCATAGGCCAAGTACCACCCAAATTTTGCGCATGATGTATGCGGGTGAAGGAGACTTGGCTAGGAAGATAAGGGAGGCGTATATGAAGGACCCGGAAGCTCAAAAGTTTTTGAGTGACTTGCGAAGTGGTAAGAAAGTGAAAGGAATCCGGTTGCATGAAGGCTTGATCAAGTTCAAACAAACTAGGGTGTATGTTCCAAGTGGCAAGTTGAGGTTAACCGTGTTGAAAGAGGAACATGATAATCCCTTGGCCGGGCATAGGGGGGAGAAATCCACCATATGTTCGGTTAGCAAGAGGTTTTATTGGCCGGGGATGAAAGAAGACATTACCCATTATGTGAAGACTTGTGTCATTTGCCAAGGCAACCGGGCATCTTATCAAAAGCAAGCGGGATTGTTACGACCTTTGCCTATTCCAAGTGGGCCATGGGAATGTGTTTCCATGGACTTCATCACGAGCCTTCCGATGTCACGAGGGTATGATGTGATCTTTGTGGTGGTAGATCGCTTTAGCAAGTTGGCACTCATGGAGCCAACTCGGGGGACGGCGACCGCATTGGAGACCGCGGTCTTGTTCCTCAACATGTGGTGGCGACATCACAGATTGCCAAGGGTGGTTGTTTCGGATAGAGACCCTAAGTTTACAAGTGCATTTTGGAGGCACTTGTTTCGTAAGATGAAGACTAAACTTGCGTTTAGCACGGCATTTCATCCTCAAACCGATGGACAAACGGAGAGGGTGAATGGGGTTCTCAATCAATACCTAAGGAATTACGTGAGTGCAGACCAAAGTGATTGGACGGAGTACTTGGTTTTGGCAGAGTTTAGTTACAACAAAGCTAAGCATGCGGCGACTGGGGAATCACCGTTCAAAGTGGCCTATGGAGTGGAGCCACTTATGCCTACCGACTTAGCCTTGGAGCAAGCACAAGTGGAGCCGTTGCCAAACCAAGATGCGGAGGACTTGATTGCCAAAAGGGAGCAAATGCTCAAAAAGACCAAGGTATGGTTAGCCAAAGCACAAAAGAGGTATGTGGACCAAGTGAACAAAGGGCGACGCCATGTTGAGTATGAGGAGGGCAAAAAGGTTTGGTTGAATGTGAAGAACTTCACCTTACCGAAGGGCCTAACTCCCAAATTCATGGCAAAGTATGTGGGTCCATTTGTCATTGAAAAGCGCTTGTTTGAAGATGTCTATAAGTTAACATTACCACCGGAGATCAAGGTGCATCCAACTTTTCATGTTTCATTGCTCAAGCCATATTATGAAGATACCTTGAGGCCGGAGCGCAAGCAAGTGTTGCGGCCTCCACCGGAGTTGGTTGGTGACTACCTTGAGTATGAGGTGGAAGGGATCTTGAAAAGTAGAAACACCAAGAGGAAAGGTAAAGAGTACTTGGTGAAATGGCGAGGATATCATGAGAAGGAAGCAACTTGGGTAGAGGCCAAACATATGGTCAATGCCAAGGAGGTAGTGGACTTGTATGAAGCTCAAAGGCAAGGCAACAAACGAGGACGGATGCGTTGATGAGGACATCAACCTTTGTTGGTGGGGGTGAAACACCACACTTGGGTAGACTTTGCTTAGTGCTTGGTTAGGAAGTTGTGCTAGGCACACTTTGTAATACTTGGTTGGCAATTAAGTTGCTTGAGGTTGTAAGTGCATTTCGGAATTGTGTGGCTTAAAAATGTGAGATGAGTCCTAGTCTCTTCATTAGAGGTAAGTTGGGTAGATGAGGATTGAAGTGATATGCGAAGCCAACTTTTGGAATGCTGCCAATTAGGGGCCTTGGCTTGGGGGTTGTGAATGGGTGATTCCACATAAGTCCCAAGCCTTGGACTTGCCCGGGCGTGGGCAAGGTAGTGGCACGGGCTTATAAAAGTGCCTTTGCGAGTTGTCCATCGATAACGCATAGCTTGATCAACTATGTCTTTAGAGTGAAGCAAAGACAAGTCGGACGGGACTTGACACTATCCTGAGGCGGGCAAAGTTCATCACTTAATGGCAGAAATGTTAGAAAGGGGTCTTGGAGTTGCGTCCAAGTGGAAGTTGGTTAGCCTTGAAATCATCCTAAGTCAAGTGAGAAATGTGATAAGCTAGTTGGGCCTAGCTTGGAACTAAGGTTTGGGAAAGTTCCTTTGAGCCAATTAAGTTCGAGAAAGTCTCAAGGTAGGTAGGTCTAGTTAGATTAGGTCCTCTTTTGAGAAAGGCTAGGGTGCCTTGGACCTAAGACCTACCTAATGACACCTTTGAGGACTTAGCCATTTAGACCAAGTAAGGGGACTTGGTGCATTGTGGGGCTAGCTACCCGGGAACACAATGCAAGTATTAAGGAGGTGGGCTACCTTAGAAACTTAACACTACCGGCATGAAGTAATGTTGATGAGGGCATCGACGCTATTTGGTGGGGGTGAGTGTCACGACCCTCATCACAAGGCGTGCCCGTGCCACCTTGGTGAGCAAGGGGGACATTGGAGGTGACGCCCCAAGCCTTGCAAGAGATGAGGTGAGGGGGACTAGGAGTCCCGAGCGATCAGAGCGCTACATCGCTCTGATCCGGAAGAATTTGGGGGCGTGTGATATACGCTTGGAAAAGTCTTGAGAAGACGCTTCTAGCCGTCCAAAGAACGCGTGATTTGGACTTGCGAGTCAAAAGTTATGGGCGTTCAAAGTTGGGGGTGTCCCGGTCGCGCCGGGAGTGTCCCGAATCTTTGGAGGGCGATATCTTTGCGAGTACTTGTCCGAATGGAGCAAGTGAGTAGTCCATCGGCATCTACGCCTCGCGTAAATGTCGAAAATGGGGTCGCATGTGCGATTTGGATACCAGAACGCAAAGTTATGTCGGGTGGAAGTTCGGGAGTCCCAAACTAGTGCGAATCGGGAGAAACGGGGTGGTCTTCCAAAACCAAAGTGGTTTTGGGAGTTCCCTTTGACTTACAAGGGGGGGGGTCTGCCGAATCCCGCAGAGAGTACTATGAGGAGGGGTGGTCTCCCTCCTCACTCCCGGATGGTGCCATGGTGAGCCTAAGTGGCCCCGGGTGGTGAGGTTAGTGTTGGAGCCTCACCACCACTTGTGTGTTACCATGGAGTGCTTGTGCACTCCTTGATACCGGTTGGGTGGTGTCCCACTTCACATTAGGCCATGGTGTGAGTCCCGTTGGGTGAGTCCCGATTAGTGAGTCCCGAAATGAGTTGGGTTGGGCCTAGTGGGGAGTTGGGTCCCATTCAAGGGCGGTTAGCACCGGTGGGAGTAGTGCCTCACTGAGTGCTTGGACATCAATGGAAGTTCCGCCCCATGTCATCAAATGACATGCTCGGTGTCTTGTGAGAGTTAAGTATTGGAAGGAAAGGATTGGGAGTCACGGAGGAATGGAGAACCCCGTGACTTGGGTTGGAATCTAACATTGGGGGTGCGTGGCATGTGCAGTGTTAGGAGAGCGTGAACCTTAGTGGCACTAAGGTGCTAAGTGTTTGGAAAGTGAGCTTAAGGTGGTAAGTGTCACTAAGGGGCGTGACACACGGGTACGCGGGTGGTGATTGCTAGGCAACAACAGTGACTTCACGGTGGCATCTCGTTCCACTATCACATGATAGGAAAAGCAGTTGGGAAAACTCAAGTATATCATCGTTGTTTCAAGTGACCAGAGAATAGGACGCGGTTGTCAAATTCTGCATCCTCTAGTGACCACTTTCAATTACAATATTTGTGTGCACTTATAAAAATGTGCACTTACAAAACAAATAGGGACTCCAAACAAAAACGGAAGTCCATCGTAAAAAATGCCGCTATCACTATCCTTGCAACTATTGTCGTAAAGTAATACATGAAGACTCAACTCAATCACACGCCAACCACACAAGATAGAAAACAATAACTAAATGATAGTGCCCTCCAACTGCGATGCTATAGAAGAGGTGCCCAAAGGTGAGAAATCGCCACCCAATTGCATGGGTTGTAATCCAAGTTAGGCTTTGAAGGTTCGTCATCCTCTCTGCAAAAGCCACTCTGAAATCAAATTGCCAACCCTTCATCAAAGCCATATTTTGGCGGCAAATTTTTCTTGCGTGTAAACTAGCCGGTGGTAAGCTTTTTGACATAAGAATGCTCCCCTGTACCTTGGACAAAACCAGTTTTTCTTTTGCCCACAGAGCTGACATTTCTTCCTTTGCATACTTGCCGATCGAGATTCATGGATGCCATGGTTTGAAAAGTTGAAGCTGCTCCATGTTCTCCCTAATTGAAATGCAAGGCCACAAAGCCACGAAGCGATTTCGTAGTGGAAGTTAGCTCTTGACATCGGATGCACTTTCTGCTGACCTTTGTCATGCCATCCCATCCAATGGGCTTTATACAATACATACACATTTCCCAAAGAAACTCTCAAGAATGAAAAAAAGAGGCGATTCCATCATTTGTGGGACATAATTTGGGCAGTATACTTGACACGACATTGATCTACAACATCAACTCCTCTCATCATGTCCTGGTACTCTCTTTGGATGGGGGAAGTTGGGTACTTGGATCTCTTTCCATTTACTCACTGGAGACATGTGCAACCAACAACTATAGGATCAGAGGACGTGCTCAAAAAATGGACTGGGCATCCATCAAACCAAATGCATGCGGCCATGCGCCGTGACAGTGCATGGCCACTAGTAATGTGCCTCTTGGGAGGACTTCTTTGGCATATTGGACTAAGTGCCTTGGCATCCCTACTCGATTTGGCTTCATAGTTCCTGTAAACAAGGTGCCAATAGCAAGCAAAGCATCGGCTAATTGAGGGGAACTAAAAAAACAATCACTGACTACTACATGGCTAAGACCGTTCAAATTAGACACTAACTTCAACACGGCCTTTGCTTTGAGGTCCTTCTCAGGCTTTTGATTTTTGTGTCCTTCATACACCATTAGGTTGTACACATAGCACGACTTGCTAATAGCACAATACCATATTTTGATTCCATATTTCACTGGCTTATCCTTCATATATTGTTTCATGTCACATCACCTCCCTTTATAAGCTACCATTATTTCATCACACGCTAAGTATTTTTCGCAATTATAGGCTGCTTTGGATCGAGACACGAAGTTCTCTACTAGCTAGTAGCACTTTCCAATCTTATCATAGCCTGCAATAGTTTTATCCTGAACTAGCATCTCATTTTCTACTAAGTGAATGCATGATAAGATTTTCTCAAAGCAAGTTCATTTCATAACATGCTTCACAATTGGGCAACCATAGAACTTCCTCTTCGACCAATATGACCTAATTGTTGGTTGCTACTTAAGGCCCATGAAAATACAAATCCCTAGCCATATTTTCAACTCCTCTATTGTTAGACTCTTCCATTTCCCTCTACCATTCAATATACTTGGGTGATCGACACTTTCTTGCATCGCATGAGCATTTGTTTCTCTGTATATGGTGACCAAGTCACATTTTGGCTAGTAGGTCTCAAAAAATTCATGGACACCCATGATGCAGCGGCTCTATCTACGAGTTGGACCGGGCTTTGGACCTCGAAATGTCTCTTTGTCTCCAACTAGCATGGTCTCCATCGAGTCCCAACGACATCCCCATATTGTGTTTCTAACGAGCATTCATCCCAAGGAATATTGGATAAAGGATCCACCTCATCGAAGAGAGTAGGTTCGTTTATTTCCCAATCTGAGTTACCAACATCAAAGTCGCCTGCAAAGTCGGAGAATTAAGCTATCTAGTCAAGATCCTTGCCATTGCCTTCATCCTCGGAGTCATCACTAGAATTCGACACTAGTGGCAAGAAGTAGTTTGGATAAGTGACACCAATTGTCGAGCTATCTGAAGAGACCACATGCATAGCGTCAGGGGGCAAGGGTGGCAACTTCAAATTGCCAGCCACAAGGAACTATGTCAGCATTGCATCAATATTATCTATTGCTTGAAATTGTGGTAGTAACTGATGTGGTGTGCCTCCAAATTCCCTAGGAGAAGATTGTCGCATCCGCCGCTGCTGGACCCTCACTACCCTAAATGTCCACGCCCCATCAACGCCTTCAATAATGCAATGCTTCTTGGCCACTGCTTGTTGACCAATAACATAGGAGAAATAGATAAGTATCATATCTTCTCTAGTGATAGGGTGAGTGAATTCTCATATAACCTCCCCAATCATACGACCGCCATTGGAGGTTGGATTTAGTCCCAAAATAGCTGTAGGAATTGTCACAAATCTCTTTGGATCCAATTTGAATTGGCTTGAGTTATCCCCCCCTCCTTCATGCACACAATTTGTACTATCACATGAAGTGTACCACCTTGACGAATTATTCTGTCTCATGATCCCCTTCCTTTTTTGACCATTGTTGTATGGTATTGTTTGTGGTGCTTCCTTGCAATCTTGTGGACTCAAAGACAGTCTTGTCAGTTGCGTAGCCAAGGATAATTGTTGCACTCAACAATCACTACTGTCACTTGCACTTCCTTGAAAATCAATTAGTTGATGTGCTCCATGATTTGTTGCCACAATGTCAACAACATCCATGAGGTTCCTCACTACTAGCCCTCTTTGCATGTTGGGCCTCAAAATTGGTGGCAATTTTTGATTTTCTAAGCCAATGGTAGGCACAACCTAATTCGGTGGTGCACTGGAATTTCCAGACACAGTATTTGCCTTAGAACCACCGGCACCCCTTCACCTCAGCCTCTATCGCCTCGAGCCCCTCCACGGCCTTGCAAGTTCCATAATTGCAAGCCACTACTAGGTGTAGTGACTAGAGGAAGAGGTGGTGATTTTCCTCTTCCCCAACATCCCCTTCCTTATTGTCCGTGCTTCTCCCCTGTGACGAATTCACCCCCAATACATGCTTCTTTTTCCCTCTTGATGGCTTTGTTAGGTAGTGTTTGCAGTCCCTATAGTGGATTGCTCGTTGTTGTCGGTGGAAGACACTATGTACCAATGTTGTGGTTTGGTATGCTTGGCCATGTCGACCCCAATGCCTGGCAACATGAATTAAAGGTCTGATGTTGGTCCTTCGGGGGAATTTCATTAGGGGAGAATTGAACCCCAGAAAGGGCTGCTTCATAGAGCAAAAATTTGGGTAGGAAATAGCCTTCTCAATTCATTGATTGAGCCAAGATTTGCATGACAAGCTCAAATATTTGTCATGATTACCCAATCCATCTCCACAATCTCATCTCCACTATCCAATCCATCTCTAAGATTTCTTGATTTAGTAATGGAGGATGGCTAGCACGCACCTTCGACAAATTTCTACATGCCAAGTGGCCACTATGGTGATAGTAATGATGATGTGGACAAAAGCATACTCTCCGTGAATCCTCAATTAGTACTAAAATTAGTAAAAAAAACTCAAAGCCTTTCAGTGGGTTCATTTCTCCCCTAATGCTTGGTGTGAAAAATTTGATGTTGGGCTCACTGGTGCCAATAGCGGGAGCGCTAATTGTGGTGTCGAAGATACCAAAACTTCTTCCTGGAAGTGCATTGTTGCTACTATGTCTTTGCTTTATTGAGCTACCACGTTGGTCTTCCTTCTAACATGATGTTGTGTAGCAGGGGTGCGCAATGCCAACTTGACCTTTGCAACTGCCCTCTTGGCCTCCTTCACATTGAGTTGTGTCGACATTGTCTAGCCACATATGCTGAATCAAGTTGTCGATGTGGTTGGGAAAAGGCATGTGCTCCCTCCACTGAAGGACGTGGCTGGCTTGGGCCTCAAAATGATATTGGTAATTCCGATTTACCGGATTCTTAGGCCAAGGTTGACTCTTCCCCAAAATTGGAAATCACTACAAATATTGTAAATCCAAGCAAATCAGAATTCTCTTTCTCTGCCTCTCAATGCACTTACAACTTTGGAGCCACTTGTCAATGACCTTAGCTTCTACCTTTAAGTGCGTTGGGAAGTGACACAACATTCTTCTTACGAAAGCTATTTGTTCTCAAAATTCCCAAGCCAATTCGAAGTGTGCTCGTAGGTCACACTACAAAAAAACCTTGTCCTAAATGATTGCGATAAATGACTGCTATGGAGTCATTTCAAACATTTTCGACTAGGTTGTGATTGCCGGACCCCAAGTCATTGTAAACAAGGTAGTGACTCGGCTATAACTCATTGTATTATCACCATCCGAGCCCAGACTTGGATGAAAAACGGCTGTCAAGGTCTATGTGGCAGAGGGGATTTTTGGGCAATTGGGGGAGAAATTGTGGGCAGTTTCCCATTCCACTGCAAAATTTTGGAGCCGCGACATGACGTCAGTAATTTCGGAGTCACATTTTAGTCACCATGGAGTCATTGGCAAGTCATTCTCATGGATTGACATGTCAACACTTTGCAGCTATTTCTAAGTCATTCTGTAGTCATGGAAAGTGCTCCGGATGGTTTTCATAGTAATTTCCTGAAGTCATTTCTGAGTTTAGGGTGAGTTATTTCAAAGTCATTCTACAGATATGGAAAATTCCACGTTTGTTGACACATGGCAATGTGACGATTTATTTGGGAGTCGTTGTGGAGTGATTTTGCAATTGGTTCAAGGGGTGACTAATACCCCTGTTCACACATAGCTGATTAACAAGTCATTTGTGAGTTCCATTTGAGTTATTTGTCGGTCGTCATTTGGATACAATACATGCAATGTTGGCTAACACGTGGAGATGGTACGAATCATTCTGTAGTTCTTATTGAGTTATTCCTACTCTCCTTGCTTCCAGTCACTTGAGAGTCATTTCGAAGTTGGCCGCTTTTTTTTAAGCTTTCGTGCGACTTGAGCTATAGTCATTTCCTAGTAATTTCTACGGCATTTCCTCACTCCTTAATTATTGCTAAGGCTCCTATTAGTCATTACCGACTTACTTATGCGCTGCAAATATGGAATTCAATGGTAGATTGCCTTTGCATTCTAATCTAATTCTACTAACTCAACTTTAAAACAACTTTGACACCTACAGGGCTACATGCCCATGACTAAACTCAGGGTCTCAAGTACTCAGCAAATACACAGCAATGACCTGGAATTACTAAGCCCAAAATGACTGCCTATAGACTGTATAAGCGTCTATGTAGCCTTTAGTACTCTAGCACTCTCTTGCGGTGATTGCTAACGAAGCCATGACTGGCCTAATGACGGGTTTAAGAAACTAGACCTCATGCATTGCACAATCCACACATGCAATTGGGAAGGGACCGAATATAAAAGAAAGGCCTTAGGTGCAAAAGAAATGATGCATTCAAAGTACTCTATTCATGACGAAAGACTATACATAGAACTACAAGCCTATATATATGCAATGTCAAAAAACAGAGTGTGGAAGGCCCCCTCACATTGTAATCTTCAGGTACTTCTAGTTCCATATGGTAGACAACCCTTTTACATCGTCTATCACTTCCTACTTAGCTTGATAATTAGGAAACATGAGTGCCACTTTACTTTGCAAAACATCATGGACGTCCACCTTGAACTAGCATTTGGGGATGTCGTTATAGTGGTATTTGTGTTTCCCTAGTAATCTACTGATCCTACCCATTGCCACTTTTTGCTTCGGCACTCGCGGATTTAGAAGAAATACTTTGTCTCCGTAGCGATACTGCAACAAGGCCATCAATAAAAAAAAACATACATCAAGGCACAATGCATATAATACATTGACACTATTCCACATATAGTCTTACTACAGGCCGACTCGCATCTATCTCCGACATGACTGAGATGTGACTGTGAGACCACTTCTCATTCACTTGTCGCTAGAAAGGACTTTTGCATTACTTCCTTGTAACTAGGACATCATGGAAACTTCCATAGAGCATACTAGACACAATCACTTTGCGTGTTCACTTAGAATTGGCACGGGTAACCTTCAATCTCTTAAAGTTATTTGAAGCACCTGGAACCAACTACAACAAGATGACCCACTCTCAAAGTTCTTGGAACTTTATGAAATCGTGCCCCAACAAATCCATTCTACCACCATGCAGTAGGAGCACATTTGTCTATGATAATCTTTATCATGTCAATAGAGCCAAGATCTACAATACATGGTAGGGACACCATGGAACTATTGACGACCAATCACAAGGCTGAACTTATTGATTTCGAGGACGGAAGGGAACCTTTCTTGCCTTTCGTCGATGCAATCCTTGTTCGGGCCTCCTACTTTTGTCCCTTGACCTGCACACGTATGAATTGATCATCAGAAAAGAAGATCAAAGGAAGGTGAGGGGGCGCTTTCACATGTGCAAGCCCGGGGGCAGCTAATCCCTTCACCTTCCACAATGTCCAGAAACTCATATGCATGTCTAACACGGCGTCTGTGGAGCATTTGTGACATGGATTCATTGACAATTTGGGGGAATTTGGATTGAAAATTAGCAACGTCTGGGCTTGAGTGCAAAGCCTCCAACAATGGCTACAAGTACCGTTTGAGGTACTCCTTGTCATCTGCCAATGAGCACATCCACTTCACATAGAATGGGGTACTAATGATTACATTAGCCTCCGGATTGCACTAAACCCTATTGTGTTTACTATCTACTATCATTGTATTAGCTGCACAGAAACGAGGCCATGTTGCATACACTGCCTCCAACTATTTACCCCACTCGATTGGACAACCATCTGCCATGTCCGAACCCTCAATAACTTTACTTGACCAAGCAAACAAGGAGGTTGCATACCCTAAACCTTTTATATCAGCCAAGATTGCGGACAAGACGTCCTCCATATGTAGCTTACTATTGCTACGCCAGAAGCCCACACACTCATTGCTAAAGCACCGACATAGGAAGGTCTTCAACCACGGTCAAAATACTACTCTACAAAGCGCAATTCTCGTGGTACTTCGAATTATAGGGTTTGGATTTTGTTCAGATAACATACTACAATCTAACAATGTCCTATGTACATTGAAAATAATTAATTTCAAGTGACCACAGTTACGAAATGGAGGCATGAAGCTAGAAGTTCCGGAAGGTCTCACCTCACTCAACGTCACTAGATGAACGCCGGGCGGGGTAAATACCTTCAATGGCGACTTCGGCGGTTTCTTGGACTTCTTCTATGACAAAGAAGATGCTCCTGTGGCTAGTTCCAATGACTTTGCCGTCTCCCCAGTTGACTCCATCACTTCCGATGTGGCCACATCTGCCTCACTTGTTCCAATTTTGGCCTCACTGTCCTCTTCCTCTGCTTGCACAATGGTGGGTCATGCTTCAACTAACTCTCAATTATGCCAATTCTCATGCATTTGGAACACGAGCATCCACTCACGTGAGAAGCAATTTCTCCAATTGAAGACTCTTATTAAACAACCCGAGACCTCTGAAAGAAAGCGGCTTCACAAGTGTAGCCACTTGGAGTGCCTACTTAAAACTCCTTCTACACCATTCTTGCAGTTTGCCAATGCTCTACGAGAAGTCGGCCAAAGCAATGGCATCACAAAAAGAACTGGCAGAACGTGGCTAGTGCAAATGACGAAGAATGAACAAATACAAACATAGCAATTCACCAAGGAATCGGAAGGGTAACTCACCAGGCTTGCTAGTCTTGGCTGTACAGTTGAAAGGATCCTCTCGCCATCGTCCATCATGCCCTACCTTGTTTCAGGCCCCTCTCCTTGTCAGCATTACAAGAAGTTGTACTCATCAGGTTCGGCCACTAAGCCCAAGGAAAGAAACCATTGCACTTACCCTCAACCCTATAGACACTTGCATTTCACGATTAAAAAAAAGACTAAATGAGGATATTGGACACTTACCGTAGAGGACGCTCGACCAGATTTTCTTCTCCTCCCCACCAACAACAGATTCTTCACACTCACTATGCAATAGCCATCTTCCGCGCCTTGTCTTTTTGCTTGTTTGTGTTCCAATAGTCCTTCAAGTGGTCCCACTCCGGTTTGTCGACATGTAGAGGAGGACTATCAAATCCCCTCAAATATCGATTCTTGAGGTGACATCTTTCTGCCTTTAGGTACTTCGCCACAGCCAACCTAAATCCCACCATACTCAGTAGTTGTCCCAAGTACTTGAATTCGTTGTGCAATGCGGCTTTGAGCTTCTTCACCGTATGTGGCTCATGCTTGGACCACTGCACTACACTAACATCTAGACATTTCTTGACCAGGTTGAGCAAAGCTTCATCCCAAGCATTCTTCCCTTCGCATGTGACATCCACTTCGCCGCCCAGTAACACAAACACTTGGTTTGGCTTCACTCCCGCTATGGCACGTTGGCGCCTGCCCAAATCGTAATTAGCTTTCCGCTTCCTTCGACCATTGTGATCGTGAATGTCTTCTTCAAGGGCACCTACATTCTGTCCAGCCCACACATCTGGGACTGCTAGTGCTGCTCCTGAGCTCCATGTAGGTTGGGATTGCGGTTGGACTAGCATGTAGTGCCTCGACACCTACATGAGGTTTAGCTGGCTGGATTCAATTGGTGGAGGAAGACGCACTGGTGGTGCAATGTGCATTGGCACACATTGCACCGGCTTTGTCTTCGTCTTCTTGTCAACCAGAGGTTCTTCGTCCTCCAAGTCTAGGTTGTCTTCTGAAGAGTCCATGAGCTCTTCCTCTGATCCTACCTAGGAAGCCGTTACTTTCCAAATTGATTCAAAAACTCACTCCATTGAACAACAATAGTGAAAATGCAAGTGTCATAGGAAGATGAATCCCGCAATTTCCAAGAAAGAACCCTAAAACACTAAACCCTTGATGGCAAAAAAAACCTATCACTGGTAAACCGACCTTGGAGGAACAATAAGAGATGTTCGTATACCTGCAAATTTTTTTCCCCTTGTCAAATTGCCGCTCAACATGTGCACAAGCAATGGTGAAGTGCATCATATCTGTAGCGATGGCATTGCCATTAGATTTTGTTGCCTCCGACGACGAGTCTATAGTGGACCTCATTGCAGGGCTCCCCTTGCCTCCCTTGCTTTACTAATTGGAACACCTACCCGCCGTAAACTCCTCCACACAACTTCGTCACCTCTCTTTTTGCAAGTAGGAAGTAGTTTACCACCATGGGCCTTCACATTAGCCTTATCCCTGCCTCGACATCCAGAAAATTCGACACGGCCTTGGCATTAATCAACACAAAAACACAAGCAATCACGTTTCCTCATACGGGACAAATCACGTGACACTGGCGTACACATACTCCGGGCGACAAGGCAGAGTTAGGCTAGGATTTTGCTAAAACACAAGACATAGTTCCTAAGGGAAGAAGATGACCATGGCGGATCCTATGTGGCGGTTTTAGGGTACATGATTGCCTTGTTCTAGAAATTTCCTATCATGTGACTAGTTACGGACTTTCTCTTGACAATAGACTTATGACTCATGGGCAAACAAATCCTTGGAACACAATGTTGGGTGTGGGAAAACCTACGACTGTGCCGCCTTTGTGTTTCGAAAAATGTGCAAGAGACAAGTTGAGACACAACGGCTAAACCACTCATGTGTGGGCTAACTAAGGAGTCCTTCACAACCTATGGACTCGTGCATGAGTACACTCTCATGTCAAACCTGTAGAACTCTAATTCCAACGCTAGTAGCAACAATCCAGTATTAGTACTTTCAGGGCAATGGAAATCCATCCTACATGGCGTTTTGTTGTCAAGTAGTCATTTCTGAGTCTCATTAAAGTTACCAGAAGCCGCATCTTTGAAGTTCTAGACTGCTTATATGCTCCAAATTTTTTAATTCTTGCTCGAAGTCCACCACATCGGGTAGCATTACCCAACCAAAATCATTAAGTCATTTCTTACTCATTACAAAGACATGGGAAGTAGTATTTCATGACTTCAAGTAATTTTTTAATGACTGAGGCATCCGCCGCTGCCTTTAGGTAGTTCCTGATGTAATCTCGTTCCCAAGGAGAATTGTAAACCGTGGATGAAAGTCTACAGTAATTGCACCCTCGTCCGCAGTTTAGAAAAATGACTTGCAAATGATTGTTTCAATGTGGCTGGTGCAATTATGGAATTCCTAGTCATTTTTCAATTGTTCCGGATACATAGTCACTTTTCAATCATTTCCTCCACTCATTTAGGACAAGGTTTTTTTGTAGTGTCAAGCTCCTTTCCAAACCCAATTTTTGTGGTGATTGCACCACATAGGTTGTGCACTCCCAGTTAGCCCACTACTTGTTTTGCTGATTGCTCACCCTATCCGTGTAGCTCTCATCACTTATAAAGGCAATGCACTTGTATGATCCATGGTGGCTCAAAGTCTATAAAAAAACCTTGTGTTGCACGATTGAAAGAGGTCATGCAACAACAACAAGCCACAAATTGCAATGATACTCCCAGCAACCCTAACCCTACAGCAATCACAATCTTTGGCCTTCCTCACGCCCCACCCCATTCTCCAAAATTGCTCGAGGATGTGGATCCAATGCGCTCTGTCTCTCTCTCTAGAAATCAAAAATCCCTCCCCAAACTACTTGTGCCGAAACCCCTCAAGTTGCTTCCAACTCAACATCCAAGTAGACAAGTTCCAACGGTCTCTCTCTAGGCTTCTACTGAAATAAAACCCAAGGTTACCTTTGGTGACATCACCTTGAACCCTATGTAGGCAACCACAAGAAGGAGACTTTGTGAAGCCTTCTAAGTGCAATTTGCATTGAAATTTGGAAATTTGTCAACTTTACTCGGAAGGTGGCTCATGAGAAAGAGGATAGAAACATCTACAAGCCATACTCGGAACTTTTTCGGATTTGATACCTTGAAGTTCTCAAAAATCACAATTGAAAAACACAGAGGACACTTTTTGTCTTCCCTAACGCTTTGGGGTTAAGTAGTTCAGTTTCACCTGACTAATTTCATCCAAGTGTTCACATTACCATTATTAGACCACATTAAATGAAAATTCATCCAAGTGTTATGTTATTGTAATTAGACCACATTCAAGTAAAATTTGTCCACTTAATATGAGTGGGAATGGAGCTATTCAAACCTTCACACATCGCTCTCCACAATGGTATTCTTATCTCGCCCTTTGGAATCTTACACATCACTAATTGTGATGAATATTACTCAAGTTAAATCAATTAACAAGATCTCAAATAATCCTCCCAAGATTTATTAGTAAGTGATGTGAGAAATGTAATACTATAATAATTTGTCATAATTGTACACATTACAAAATGAACTTATACATGGTCATAATTCTTTATGGAAGACATCAAACATTTGTACTTGTTGTATGTGTATTAATACAATTTATGTTGACGAGTCTTCACAAACATCATTGGTAAAAATATTCCTCCCTTGTAAAAAATAATTCTTTTTTTGTAATATACTGATGTTAGCACAAATCAATGTAGGAGTACCATTAGGACAAATCAATGTAGTAGATAGCTCTAGTGAACATTTTAGGGCACATATTAACCCTAAGTGCTCCAACGTCCATTTTCTGGACGATGAATAGATTAAAACTGAAGTTTCATCCTCCTAACTACTTGGATGAAAATTATTCTAATTTGTGGAGATACATTACCAAGTTGTTGTCCTATCTAAGGGTTGGATTTGGTGTTACTAGAGTACATATTTTTCTAAAATTACAAATGAGCAAGTATGTCAAGTGGTCAAATTGCATTGACTTTAGTTCAAAACTAGATTTGCTAAAATGAGGTCACAGATTTGAAGAACACTTAAATTTCAAAAAATCACCATGTGAAGAGAACCTCATTTCAAATCCATTCCAACAAATTTTACTCAAAAAATGACAATATTTTGCTTGTAATCAAATTTTGAAGGAATTTTGGAATTTCTCTTTCAAAATTTACAAAAAAAAGATTAGTGACAACATTGGTGAATCTAACCATACAGATGGAATCTACAAATGAAAATCTACAACTTTCATTTGTATCTCAATTCCAAAATATGCTTCCAAATAGCACTTTATAATGATTTTTTCTCAAATCATCAATTCTGGAGATAAATCTAGATGTTTAGGGGTTAAACTGTTAAATTTCAAACTTCAAACCCATTTGTGTGTTGTAGGACTTCGGAATATTTACTTGTATTAAAAATCCAAGAAAAATGAAGATCCAATAGGAAATTCTAAGGTCAAAGAGAGGCTGCAAGTTTTAGATTTTCGCCCCCACCACCACCACCACCACCACCACCACCACCACCACCACGGTGCAAATACAAAACAAAATAAAAAATATTTTTTTTTAAATAATAATAATTTAAATATGACATGGATCTGACCATGGCACTAGTAATGCCACATCAGATTCCAAATTTTAAAAAATAAAAAAATATTTTTTCCATAATTGCACCATGGGGGGGTAGAACTTGCAACCTTGTTGAGACCTCAAAATTTTCCTAATGCTAACTTGTTTTCAATATACAAGCATGTTGAATACCCAAGGTGGTAGATTTTAGGGACCTTTTCACCCCCAAGTGCTCCGACATCCACTTTCTAGATGATGAACAAATTGAAACTCAAGTTTCATCTTCATTACTACTATGATAGTCATCCTAATTTGAGGACATACTTTATCACATTGTTGTCCTAACTAATGGTTGGATTTGGTGTTACTAGAGTACATATTTTTCTGAAATTACAAACGTACAAGTATGTCAAGTGGTTGACCAAACTAAAATTACATTGACTCTAGTTCTAAATGAGGTTTGCAAAAATGAGGTCATAGATTTTAGGAACACAAATTTAAAAATAAAAAATCACCATGTCAAGAAAACCTCATTTAAAATCCATTCCAACAAATTGTACTAAAAAATGATAATCTTTTGCTTGCAATCAAATTTAGAAGGAATTCTGAAATTTTCCTTTCAAAATTTATAAAAAAAATATTGGTAGTGGAATTGGTGAATCTATTCGTATGGATGGACTCTACAACTTTTACATGTAGATCAATTCCAAAATATTCTCCCCAATAGCACTTTATAATGATTTTTCTCAAATTGTCAATTTTGGTGAAGCCTTTGGACATTTAGGAATTAAAGGTTAATTAAGTAGTAAACTAAGGTATTCTCAATTGAACCTTAAGTTCTCCTATTGAAAAATGCATACCTTTAGTTAGGTTGTTTGTTTGTTAAGGTGAGATCTTTCAGACCATGTGTCCCCTAGTCACTTTTTTCGTACCATCAAAAAGCTCTCTGAGAGGAAGGGTGTACATTCTTTGTTTTGTGTTGTTCTGACTCACGATAGAAAAGATATTGAATTTCGAAGTTTTTATGAATTTATAAAATTAGGAAGGTATTTAATTTAATTATATAATGTGGCAACATCACAAGACAAAAGAGCTTATAATTTTGTGATGAGCCTCTTGTGGAGGTCCAACCTAGGGTGAATGTAAAAAGAAGCCCCCTCTTTTGTGTCATAATAATTTTACTATTAACAACTCCCTCTACTAATTTGGGGCCTCTGATTGCAATTATGAACTCCAAAATTTGCCAAAAAATATTGCACAACAAATAAAAGGTTCTTGCATTTTCCCCAAGGATGAAACACGAGGGCAAAACCACCTCCGCAAGAGGCTCATCATACAACTATAAGCTCGACCACACAAGTCACACTAGTATCCATACAATCCCTATCAGTGATCCCCAAAGTGGCTAAATTTAGCCCAATTGCTACTTAATTTCTTCATTCCCTATATTAAATTCAAAAAAATCTTCCAAAAATGAACATTTGGCTAATTTCCTTGAATCCATTTTGGAATTGCTCATCCACAGAATGTTGCATGGATTGTATTTTTTTATATACATCGACAGTATTAACTCTTAAACATCAAAGCGGACGTCTTTTGTTCAATGGATGACAAAGAATCTCTCCATGTAGGATAGAATTACAAATATTCATCCTCAAAATTTTGTGAGAAAAGGATAGGTCTCTACAGTAGTATGACTTCCAATGAATATTTTTGATATTTTTTAAAGTAGATGATGTCACACCGTTCCAAAAGGAAGGCCTTCCATGGTCACCAATTCGTCCTTTAATCTTTGAACACCGAGTTAGTGACCATGGAAATCAGCCATTTTGGAACCGCGTGACATCATCCACTTTAAAAAAACTAGAAATAGTCATTGGGAGTCAAACTATTGTCAAAGATCTTCCCTTTCCACCCCTAATTATGAAGATGAATAGTTGCAATTCTATCCTATATAGGAGAATTCCTTATCATTCATTGGACAATAATCATCCGCCTCGTCCTTCAAGGGTTAAGGGATAAAGTAGAGTTGACAAATAAAACGCCTCATTAAGTAGGGAGACATAATCTCTTTTTTCTTTTTGACACAAATGAAATGGAAGACATAATCTTTTAATGTTCAATGACAGACGTCTATTACTTCTACATTGACAAATACTAATAGTACAAGTAGAACCTCTCTTAGTGACCCTCCCTTGGTGTATAATATGCATTAAGAGAGTTTGTAAACAGTAGGTGGCCCATGTCCATGATTCAAGATAAAAAAGACAAGTGGCCCTCTAGCTTCTCTAAATGCATAAAGCTCTCTTAGTACATAGTCCCGACACCATGCACTAAGGGAGGTTCTACGTGTATATGTTGTGGCATAAGTTGTCTACCATTAGGATTCCTTGATGAAAGTAATAATCTTTTCTAATGTTGGGGGAGAGCCTCTGGTTAATTCATCCATAATTGGTGGAATTGGGAAAAACCCATTTGCAATTTGAAAACATTGGAAAAAACTTGATGAAAAAATCTATAAAATTTCTACTTCTAGTAAAAAAATAGAGGAAAACTTTGACTCAAT
The DNA here is from genome assembly GCA_963920665.1 of Straminergon stramineum. NCBI lineage: Eukaryota > Viridiplantae > Streptophyta > Bryopsida > Hypnales > Calliergonaceae > Straminergon > Straminergon stramineum. The sequence goes on from OY987271.1 coordinate 19,607,240, forward strand.
ACTTAAATAAACGGTTCAATACGGGAATTGAAGGAAAATAACTAGTAAAACTCAAAAATATCCTAAACGTTGATCCATTTGGGAGTTTAGAATTGAATTTAGTACACCCACGTCTCCTTATTATCACATTCTCCAAGACCACATTCTAATTGATTCACGCTCTCTAATATCACATTTTGATTTATGCATGGAACATGTGTTTAGGTCCATGCTATTTATTAGATGACTTCCTTATGTTGTGTTCAAAAATTAAATGTGATAGAAGTTGTTTGAGGTCTTGAGTTTGATATAAGAAAAAAAAATTCCTCATAACCCTTAAATGCCCAAGGTACCATACATTGGTGTCACCTAAACTTTGAAGTTAAAGAAAATATGAGCAAAGTATTATTTTTAGTTTGTTGGATTGAATATCCTTTAAATTCTATTTTAAGCAAGAAAAATCAGATTTTGGATAGAATTATTTATAATTCTTCTGTTGAAGATTTTGTGGAAGGGTACTCATTGTAAATCTTGATTTTTTTTAGTGTTAAAGGCTTAGTTTTGGGGAAGTTTTTTGAATTTTACTAGCTATTTTCTTTCAATCCCCAAATTGAACTGTTTTTCAAGTACAAACTCCAATTATTTTCTCTATTTTTCACTCAAAATTGAAATTTTAGAGTTTTCTTCACCGGTTTTTTGGTAGATGTTTCCAAATTGCAACAATTTTTTTTCCTACTCCACTAGCTAACTTTGAACAAGCCTTTGGTTATTCCTAGACATTGTAAAGGCTCTTGAAGATGGCCTCAAATACACTAGATCTTGGAGGAAAATTCACATTAGAAATTCATTTTTAAATTTGCAGTGTAGATTTTGAGAAGCTATAAATTGATTATGATTATATATGTTATGTAGTTTAAATTTATATATTTCTTATGACCTCAATTTCATATTTGACATGTGAAAAAGATGATTGAAAGGCTTGAATTTACTTTCAAGTTTTTAATGCCCTCATGATCAATCATTACAGTCTTTTGATTCATATGTTATATTGTTGTTTTCATTTTCTAAGTAATCCTAAACATGTATGGTTTAACCCTTAGAGGACCAAGGCACATTTTAGATAGAAATTTTGAAAAATTGACAATCTTTAGGGTATTGAGGGAAAAATTATCTTTTTCTAAAATTCAAAAGTACAAACTTGTACTAGAATACTATGGAATGTGTGGAAAAAATATTCAAAAACTTTGACTACACGGATTAAAAGATTATAAGGTTTGAAGTTAGAAGAAAAACAATTTTTCCAACCTTACATGATAAGGTCATCAAAATGTTAACTCTCCTTGGAATGAGATTTTTACACTACACATGGTTATTTTTTTGACATTTGCATTTTATATAATGTAAGCTACATAATTGCCAAATTTCAAAAGTAGAAAAAGAGTCTCGCATATGTTGATCGAAGTTGCTTGGGTTGCCCCAAAAGTTCAAGGTACTATAAGTTCAAGTCTTGCATATGTTGATGTAGGTACCTAATTAGAAAATCAATTACACTCCAATTAACCCTTTAGTGACTGTGGTTGATTTGGGGTGTGAGCGCAATTTTTGAATACAATTTTGACAAAGTGAAATTTTGTGGCCACTCTAAGGATGAAATCCTAGATCAGATCCTATCAATTGGTTCTATAGGGTAGATACTCAAACCAAACAAAAAATGAAAGTGATCCAACAATGTACATGCTTGTAAATAATCTTCAAAGATTGATATGTTGTAATCAACCTTCAACATTGGTGCTACATACGATTTGCCACAATTGGGCATAAATTTTAGTAAATGCTCCAAAAATCAATCAAAAACCTTCTAGCTTGTTCTTTTACACATATAAGTAGTCATCCCTTACATTAAATATGTATTTCTTTATGATATTTCACTCGTGAAGGCTCGGGACATTTAAGTTTGGATAAGCATAGCTAATGCATTTTTGCATGCACTCTCTTAAAATTGGTTTTGTTTGGAGTGTATGAAGATACTCTAATTGTATTGTTCTTTGGGTTTTTTGAAATCAAATGTTTTGTAAATAGTAGCAAACAAAAAGTCCCCAAATCAACCAAAAACTAGTCAACCATGCACTAAAGGGTTAAGGGGGGAATAAGTTCACACTTTGTGTCAAAATTTCATGGGCATTGAACAAAAAATGACTTCATGCACAACTACCCAAGATCTCTTGTATATGTTGAACGATCACTTGGTCTTTTAGGAGTTAAAATTGTATTGTCACAATTTTTTTAAATAATAGAATTTATCAAAACTTTAGCTTTTTTTAGTTTCAAGCAAACTCCAAAAGGCTTTGAAAAGGATTTGGGCAATTAGGAGTCAAAATATTATATAGAAAGGGCAAAATATTGAATTTGGTTAATAAATATAGAAATACATTGTGTACTTCCAAAGTTCATTTGAGGAGAGCTCCAATAATGGACAATAGGGTTGTCTATTATTCAAGTCAATAATTTGTTGGAAAAGATGGAAAGAACAATAAAATGGTAAAATCATATAATAATGTTCTTTCAATGACTTCTTTTAAGTCCCTCCTCTAGTGACAATTAAAGTTAATATTCATGTAATTCTACAAGTGTCAATAATTAGACAAAGTTGATAATGGGTGTTCATATTTTCTCCTTGAAATCTCTCTCAAACATAGGAGAGAAGAAGGCATTGTCCCTTTATTGGTAAGCATATATATACAATGTCGAGAATAAAAGAACCACTTGGAATTTTCATTGAATTGAAACCACCAATCCCAAAGGAGAGATTGTTCTCACAAAAACAAGTTAGACCTTGTGGGTTTTCCCTCCCTATGAAATTCTGAAAATGGAGTTAAAAAATGAATCCCATATATTAATTTTTTCAAGAAGATACTTTATTGCCTAGAAAATATGATGTTCTATACAATTCTCATTGCAACCCTAAATGAAAGGATTCAAACCTTTCCATAGACTAATATATATTCTATTTATTAAAAAATGAAAAATCACCTAATTCAAGGATTTTGAGTTTATTGTAGCATAACTATTGCTCTTGGGTACCAATTGAAAGAAAATGTACATTTTATTGATGTTAATTTTTTTTTTTATCGCACATCAAATATTGAACATGAGAAAATTTAGTATGAAAAGTGTTCAAGTTGCATATTTAGCCAAACCTAATGGAACTAAAAGTCAAATTTGGTAACGGACTCTAACTAGTGATAAAGGTTATCTCCTAATTTGTGATTTGAAGTATTGAATAATGAAAATCTGAATTGGAATCCAAATTAAATTCCTTATCTAACAGTCGAAAAAAAGGCATTTTGAGAGCTTTCTAACATTATATCATATACATGATTCGAATTGAAAAGTTTTTCTTTGCAAGACTTTAAGAAATAACTAATCAAATCACATTCTAAATATTAAATAATACTCTTTAAATTACTTTGCCAACTTAGCAATCCTACTATTTTTCTCAAGTATCCCTCATCTATTCATATAGAAATGAATGGCGATCATTTGGATTATTAGCTCGAGATATTGTCTCAGACCTTTCATTGTCACATTTAAGGCCTACTATCTTTCTACCTTTCTTCATACTACTTATAAAGAGGGATCAAATTTGTCAACTTTGGTCTAAAATGGAGGTTGTTCAATTTGCATTGATTGAAAAGCTACATGGGAGGAAGTTTGAATAGGACCTTACTTGGACTATGAACTATTAATGTAAGCATATCCATTATGGCCCCTCCCTTGATGCCATCCTCTATCTGCATCTATACTTTTTGAGCTGAAATGTTAAATAGATGTAGATAGAAGATGCAATGGGGAGAGGAACCACAATGTGTATGCTTCAAGTACTATATATACTATATAAGAAGGAGCCTCTTATAAATTGTTGCTCTTCCACATTAAATAGTGTGCCCCCTATCATTGCTACAACCAAAAGAAAAATAAAAGTGATTTTTTTATTTTAAAAAACTTTGAAATTCAATAACTTTCACACTATATGTCCAAATGTCACAAAACAAAGCCCATGCATCTTTGCTCACGAAGGGCTTTCTAGCAACACCAAAAAATGTAATAAGGGGACTTAAAGTCCAAAAGATACATAATTTAGCATAATTTTAGATCCCAAAATAACTTTTAAATCCATAATTTTCACATTATAGGTCAAAATGCCACAAAACAAAGCCCACACACACTTCCTCACAAAGAGCTTTCTGATGATACCAATCACGTTACTAGGGGACATGCATTCTAGGAGATCTCATTGTAACAAGAAAACAAAACAAAACAACCTAACTTAAGGTATGGATTGTTGGTTTTGATTGGAAGGGAAGAGACTTGGTGTTAAAAGAAGCTACCTAGAGAAAATTCGAGAGTCTACTTATTCAAAAAGTGAGCTACTACCACATGCCGAACAAAGCCTCCCATCATGTAGTTTCTTGTTCTTTTATAAAAAAGAATTGCACCTATTTGTGACCCCTTTTTAAAATCACTATGTACAAACTATTGCCAACAATGTATCACATCTATTTATAAGACTCTAGGATCACTTTAAGCGGCCTATTTTCAAGAGTTTGAGAATCCATAGATTATTCATATGATATTCAAAAATACATACGGACATTTAAAATACTCATTTGACTTCCAACAAGATCTATAAACAATTAGACAATCTATACTTTAAGATAAGTTGTTTGTTTTGTTTGTTTGTTACGTTGAGATCTCCCGGACCGTATGTCCCCCAGTCAAGTTCTTGGTACTGTTGGAAAGCCCTTGCCAAAGAGGGGTGCATGGGCTTTGTTTCACCAAGTTTGGACTTACAGAGTGAAAGTTATGGAATTTCGAAGTTTTTATGAATAAAAAAATTAGAAAAATGCTTTTACTTTTATTTCGACTATGGCAACGGCACAAGGGACACTAGTCCTTTATTGATGTCTTAGTGCATTTAGGGTTGATCATTACTTAGATTTTCAAACAGAACCACAATGAAAATTGGAGATCTTTCAAGAATGTCTCAAATTAGTATTGAACCCCTTGAAGGATGCAAGTTATAGGTAAGCTTTTATTTTCAACTACGAAAATCAAGTGTTACTACATTTGTGTAAAATGCTCGCAAATTAGGTAGGCTTTTAATTAATCTTATATTATTATTTTTTACTTTATTTAAAACATGATTTTGTCTTATGAGTAGTGGACTTGCTCTAATGGATCCATGGGGAGCTCCACGATTCATTTATCCACTTCTATTGGTTAATGCATGTAACCATCCCGAAGGCTGTAAGGTGAGTATTCTTTTAACTTTGCACTTATTCACAAATAGAAGTTGAAGGACAACCAATTGAAATGTGGTATGGACAAGTAAGACTATTAATGCATCATGGAGATCTTTGTTTTGCTATTGTCTTTGTCCATTCGGATACTTTGATAGGATGCATTCAACTCTCATCGTCACTTCCTACTAATTTGATAAGAGCACATGCCAAGCAAATGAAAAGGCCTAAGCATGTTGTTGTAAATGTTGTAAATATTTTGCAGGCAATTCATCTAGTCTAATTCAAGAAAGAATGCTCAATTGCTCATTTGAGAGCATGTACGTGAAATTATCTTAATTTCTTTTTTCTACATAATAATTATGTTATTCCTTGTCCTCACTTCCTTTTGGCAATTATTAGTAATATATGTTCTAGGTGAAATTTGCCATGTACTCTCTCAAAGAGATTTTTATCTCTCCAATCTTGCCACTACACCAAAATGGTTATATAGTATGGTTGAAACTATTTATTATAAGGACGTACTACAATATTCAACATCAATTGTACACTAAATAGTGAAATTAGGTTGCCCCACACTAAATTCTTAACATTTGCCACTATATAAATATTTATTGGTATTGTACAAGAATGCACTACTTTTGAATAAGGTATTGTTGTAGTTGGGACTCATAAACCTCCACCTCTATAAATGGAAATACTTGTAGCAATATTTATTGACTTTGATGGCTTGTAAAGTAATTTTCTTGGGGTAAGACAACCAAATTGTCTAGGCAACCCAATTTCACTATTTTGTATAGTGGGGTCATTCTCGCATTTGTTGTGTGGTGTACAGTGACAAAGTGACAATTCTCAACTGGTTTAGGATTTCAATTACCCACCCCTACTAAACACCATGTGTGTAGGTTAGTTTTGGCACCCTCAAAGTCGAAATAATTGAATTTTTTTGCAATTCGACAATTCAGCAACGTAATTTGTTTTTCTCAACTTTTGGCAAATCACCTTTCCGAATTTCTCAACTTTCCTCTTTATGTGTCGTGTGTGTTGGTACAATTTGTAGCAATATTTAGGCTCCATTTTTGCCAGCCTTTCCACATTTTGAAGCCCCCCTTAGTGATGCTCCATGACATTGCCAATTTCTTTTCCACCTTTTTCAATGCATAAATTTTGTGTTTTATTTTTAATTCTAAATTCTCTTGACCCTTAAAAGATGAAGCCCCCATGACCAAGGTAGTCAACAAAACTGCTCCAATTATTAGACCAATAGGTGCATTCTGTTTCTGTTTTTTTACAATCAACAATGAAGTCATCCATTGGACACAATATATGTCCGCTTCGACGTTTAAGGGTTAAGAATAATTTTTGAATATTCATCATTTGCAACAATGATTTTTTCATTTTAAAATTTTTTTTCAGATTTTTCAGAAATTGTTGTACAAGTTTTCATATTTTAGACATGTTTCCAATTTTCCCCATAATTATTAACACAACTGACCCACCCACATTTTCAGAAATTGTTGTACAAGTTTTCATATTTTAGACATGTTTCCAATTTTCCCCGTAATTATTAACGCAACTTACCCACACATAGGGCTTATAAGCAAAGCATTTGAGTGGGTGTTAACCCAAATCATTCCATTGTCCTCTACCGATCAATTTAGAGAGGCAAGCCCATGTGGCAAATCGGCCAGGGGCGAATGGGCTGTGGCCACAAGGCGACGGGCAGGGGAGATCATGGGGCAGAATGGGGCTAAAGAAAGACAGACGGGGGGAGGGGGCCGTCAGGGGGAAGGGGGAATGGCCGAGGAATTCTGACGTGGCTATTAATGGCGTGCCACGTCCACTGGGCATGGGAAGGACGGAACGGCAACTGAAGGGAATGATGCGGGGAACTGAAACCCACTCATTGGCACGGCAGGGGGACTAGCTTAGCTTAGCATAGCATAGCATAGCTTAATTTAACAGATTTTTTTCTTTTTTCTTTTTTCTTTTTCTTAGAAAAGTGACGGTGGATTTGGAAAAACTTGTACCAATATACTTATTTTTTTCTTTGGAAAGTAATGGGGAATTTTGCCAAAAAATTATTAAAAAATTACCAAAAAATTACCAAAAAATTACCAATTGTTTTGGATTTGCTTACAGCCTTTTTCTTTTTTCTTTGTTTCAAAAGCGACTGCATGTATTAGTTCCAGTCGAGACTATGGTAGTGCGACGAGCTGAATGCAGAGGTCCAGCCAAGGGTGAATGTAAAAAATAAGAACCCCTATTTTGTGCTTGATTAACCCCTAAAGGACCAAGTGTCCGTTCAGCATACACAAGAAATCTCAAGTAGGCTCCTACAAAGTCATTTTTAGTCAAATGTTCATGAAATTTGGCCAGAATATGTAATTATATAATCCCTTCCTGAAAATCTATTTTTTTTTTCCAATTGGGTGCCCGGATCAAAAGTTATGCTGCCCTGAATTTTGTGGGCAGCTCGGGCAGCTTTAGGCAGCATGTGCAAAACTCTTCCTATGATTTTGAAATTTGGCAGGTGTGTATCTTACATGATCCAAGACGCAAATGTCAAAAAAATAACCCTATTTAGTGTAAGAATCTCATTCTAGAAGGAGTTAAAGTTTGCAGGCCATGTTGGGCAAGGTTGGAAAAAAACTTTTTCACCTAACTTCAAACGTTATAATCTTTCAGTCCGTGCAGTCAAAGTTTCTAAAAAATTTTCCACATGTTCCCAAAGAAGTCTAGTACAAATTTGTACGGTTGAATTTTGAAAAAAACACTTTCTTTATCATTTTTTTCTTGCTGCCCTAAAAAGTGGCAGTTTTTGACAATTTCTATCCCAAAATGTGCCTCGGTCCTTTAGGGGTTACTCTATTTCTCCACATCGCTCCTTGCTAATTTTGGGTCTCTGATTGCAAATATGAACTCAAAATTTGCAAATTTTTTCATGCCTTGCAAAGAAATTGTTCCTGCGTTTTCCCAAGGGATAAAATGCAGGGGCAAAACAGTCTCCGCATTCGGCTCCTTGCACTACTATAGTCTTGACCAGGTAAAACAGCCCATTGCGGTCAGAATGAGGAGGTCATACTCATGCCATGGCTGAAATTTTTTCATTTTTTTTCCACATAAACACAAGTGTGAGAAACAGTGAGAGCATTTGAAATTATATGTTTTTGACAGAGTATGAATTTGCTATGAATTTTTGAAGTGTTCAGCCCATCATGGCCCATAAGAGTCTGTAGACTACCTGAGAACCAACAAAATCTGTACCCATCATGCTCATCTTACACACCTAAAGCAGTCACAATAATTTCTAATGTGAAAGGCCTAAAAAAGTCACTTCCTACAATGAAATTACACTAAAAAGTTAGAAGTTCCTAATGCAGTCACTAATCACTCCATTATTGTCAGGTAAGACATTGATTATGGTCCAAATCTCATTTACTAATAAAATCCATGATGGGGTCTGAAAAAACCCACAATGGGGTGACTGGCTAGGTGACCACTATGGGTCATCTGACCACAATGGGCTGATTTACCTCAGTTCCTGGCTAAGAGAATATAGCCAGAGTTTCCTTTCTCATCGCTTGAGTAATGAAGCTACCCACAATTATAAACATAAATGAAGAATGCAAATCCAGTTGTTCATCTCCTAAAGCAATACTGTCCCAACATTCAATAGCAAATCCACAGTTTCTCCATGTAGAAAAAATATTTGTAACCAAGTATTCACTTTAATTTTCTTTGAGTTTCTTTTTAAGTAAATGTTTTTGACATAAAGTCGTAGCGACGAAGTTATTTGCATCCATAGGCATGGATGAAACATATAAAAAATGTTAAAAAGAACAATATCATTCTAAAATTATATAGAGATTCAATGGCATCATGCACTGAGAAATCTAATGAAGCTTTTGGGGGATATTCACTTAACAAATTTTATAAATGTCACGCAAGATAACTCTAAGAGAAACCCCTTGTGTTCACTTCCTCTTTCAAATTTTAGTTTAGCATTTGTGCCTACTAAAAATATTTAACCACTTCATATATACTCTCAAAACTTCTACTACCTCCAAAACCTATGTAAAAAATGAAAACTTACTCTAGAAAATGATTCTAAACAATCTTATAGCCTTTTTATTAATGATTATGCAAATAATTTTGGAATTGATTGCATTCATAAGTAATAGTTGTTTATTTCCACTGTTAAACTACCTTCAACTACCATTGATAAAGAACATTTCAAAAAGCACTTGACTTTAGTAAGAATACTACATAGCTAATTCAATTATTAAGCTCCACATTGATAATGCTAACTCATTGAGTAATTCACACTTATTCTAGAGTCATGTGAATTTGCAAGGTGTAATAATATAGTAGTTCACAATATTATTAATGCAATATAGTGTCATCCATACTATTTTGTAAAATCTCAAATATCGTGGTTTTCATCCATCTTTCAACTATTTTGTCTAATTTCATATGAATTCCATCTAAGTCTTACAATATTTAAACCATTTTCATTTGCAAATCCAAATTCATCCAAGGGAATTTGGTACTATTAAAATCTCACACTAATTGAATTAGATAATGTATAGTACCCATAAGATAGGTTGGGAAGAAAATTTTAAGAAGATTATTGATCCTTCCTTAGATTGTCTCCCATGCCATCAAATGTCACTTAACTTCTAAATGCCTAAGGTCATTTTTCCATCAAAATCTACTAAAAATTGCCATTTCTATTGCACTGACATCTAAAGACGAGAAAATGAATGTTTTGATTAATGAATTGTTGGATCTTGCACTTAACTTGTATTTGAACATGTTGTAACATTCCATCAAGTTTGACCAAACAAATTGCAGGATACTTGTATTTGAAGTGAGAAGAATAAGTTTTTTTGGGCCCTACCCAACTCCAATTTCAGATGGCCTAAACTCTCACTTGTGGGAAATTTTGCACTACAAACTTTGAATTTAAAAATCTACCATATTGAAGAATATGTCAAGCATATCTCCACAAATTTTTTATGGTTAGAAAGGAGTCGAATATATCCCCAAAAAATTTGCATTGCATGGATTTGTCAAGAAATGACAATATTCTAGGCCTTTTTGTGAACAAAATTCCCACCTTATACTTTCAAATTCAAATAATCTTAGCAACGGATGCCAAAATACATTTCTTCTTCACAAGTACAAAAAAAAGAATTTCAAAAAACAAGAGAATCTCTCATTTTTGTAAAGATTAGATGCACAATGTGATCAACCTAGCTCCTAATATAATGGGTGACGTTGCTTAAAGCCTAAAACATTCCTCTTTGTTCCGTGCATTCGTTCCCATCCGTTTTTATCATTGAGAACTTGATTCCCCTTGTTCCCATATATATTTCCAAAATTGAAAAAATTGTTCATTTACGTTCCCATTAGTGAGAACCTTTTTCCTCCAAATGTTCTACAGTCGCTTCCAAAATACTAAAATATACTGCAAACCTCTTGAAATTTGGAAGCATCGACCACTGAAAGTTTAGGAGCCAGACCTGCCAACGCTCAATTGTATTCAGGCTTCTGTCAACATTAAAATAACAAATTGCTTTAAGACATTATGAAATCATTGCTAAGTACTCCATTCCTTTGTGTTTGCAATGTAAATTCAATTTAGATGTAAGGTAAAACAGCCCATTGTGCTCAAATGACCCATAGTGATCGCCTAGGAAGTCACCCCATTGTGGGTTTTTTCAGACTCCATCATGGGTTTTATTAGTAAATGAGATTTGGACCACAATCAATGTTTTACATGACAATAATGGAGTGATTAGTGACTGCATTAGGAACTTCTAACTTTTTAGTGTAATTTCATTGTAGGAAGTGATTCTTTTAGGCCTTTCACATTAGAAATTATTGTGACTACTTTAGGTGTGTAAGATGAGCATGATGGATATAGATTTTGTTGGTTCTGGGCCATGATGGGCTGAACACTTCAAAAATTCATAGCAAATTCGTACTTGTCAAAAAAATATAATTTCAAATGCTCTCACTGTTTCTCACACTTGTTTTTATGTAGAAAAAAAAAATGAAAAAATTTCAGCCATGGCATGAGTACGAACTCTTAATTCTGACTGCAATGGGCTGTTTTACCTTAGGTCTAAATTTTTTCCTAAGGACTTCTTCACATTATGGCCATCGAAATTGAGAGGACGTGGGATTAAGTCACCAAATTTTGGCGAGAGTTCAAGGAAATGGACAATAAATAGATTCAAAAAAAAGGAATTGGAGCCTCAGGATGGCCATAGTGTAAAGCTTCCAAAGGCCAAGTTGAAAGTCCAAACCCATACCAATGAACCCTCATGGCCTCTCAACTTGTTTGGCCATAGTCTGAAGTCTCCGAAGGCCAAGTCAAAAGTCCAAACCCATGCCATTTGTTTGGCTTGTATCTATGTCTCTTCTCATGAATAGTCCATCCAATTTCTGAAATTTTCGTCTCACCTTCTCTAACCATGGATTCTAGAAAGGAACACATTCTTGTTCTACTTTTAATTTGCATGGTCATAAAGTACGCCATTGTGGGCATTTTGGCATTGCAAAAACTTGCAATTTTTCAACAAAATGCACAAATGATGATGATGGCACTTTTTATTGCCCAAGGACGGAGGGTGAATTCTCAAAGGAAATGTTGGCAATTTCAAAGATATGGAGTGTTTTTGGAACATACACTTACAGGGTCATTTTTAGATCGTGATTTCTGGAGGCAAATGAGGGTGTGTATATCTACATTTCAATATTTGTGTACTCTCTTAGGGCCTGTTTTTAAAAAAAAGGACACACATCTTAGAGAAAGTATTAGTGTGGAGCGAAAGATGGCAATAACTCATTCTTGATTAGGAACAGGTAATTCATTCTAAGTGATTGTTGATTTATTTGGCATTGGATTGAATACAACTTCTATCATTGTGAAGGAATGTTGTGAAGCTATTAGGATTCATTTGACACCATCTATTTTTAAGAAACCAAGTCCTTCTTGGATGAAACAAATAGCAAATGGTTTTCAAGCACTCCACAACATTCCACTTATTATAGGAGCAAAAGATGGTAGTCACATCTTTATTATGGCACCTTCTAATGACCCCCTAGCATATTATTATCCAAAGGGATATTATTCATGTTTACTACTAGGGATTGTAGATGCTCATTACAAATTCCGGAATTATGATTTTGGATGGACTGGACAAATTCAAGATTGGGCATTATTTCAAAAATTAGAAATTGGAAAGAAGACTAGGAAAGGTGCATTTTTACCTTACAAATTTATTGGTGATGGTGATGATGCATATCCTATGAGGCCTTGGTTATACTCACCATTCAAGGGCAAAAAAGAAGGATTGACAAGAAGAAAAGTACATTGGTAACAATATCAAGCATATTTTATTCAATCAAACACTTGTATCACTATGGAAAGAGCATTTGAAATTCTAAAAGGAAGATGGCACATATTATTGAAAAAAATTGACATGCCACTCCAAAATGTGCTTGATATTGTTACAACGTCTTTGTGCCTACACAATTTGAGTATTCTAGAGAATGATGAGTTTCGTATGGATTGGGCAAAAGAAGTAGAAAAAAGTTGTAAGCTGAAGCAAATATGTCCTCAAGAAAAATGCAAGAAATGAATATGTTTTATTCTCTAGAATCATCATCGAGAGAAATGAGGGAACTACAAAAGGGAATTCCACAAGGCAAAGAGACTCCATTCATAGGAATAGAAGAAAAAGAAGAAATAAAAAATGAGAAGAATCCTACATGTGAAGAAACCAAGAAAAAGCAACAAGAGAAAATGAAGAGTATGTTGGTTGATTCAACTTGAATACATCTATTACTAGCTGAGAATTTTTACAAAAGTCATTTGGCTAGAAATTTTGACATTCAATGGGAAAAGTGTACCTACGATGATGATGATTGTAGTGACAATGAAAAGTAGCATATAGAAATCTAGAGCTTATTAATCAAACAATCAAATTGGTAGTCTACCGACCTTTCCAATATCTCATTTGTTCTCTCAAAGTTTTCCATTAAACTTGTGCTAGTTTTTGCCATTTCTTCAAAAATGTCAATGTCTCTATCATGAAAGTTTTGTTTACCTTTTGATGTTGGTGTAGAAACGGTTGCTGGTATTGGTGCACTCTCCACATCTGGGGCTAAATTGGTTTGGATTTGTACATTATTTGTGGTTGTAGCCAAGACATGTTTTATGACTTGCCCGGCTTGGTAATACCACTCATCTAGAGCATCATAGAATTTACTCTCTTGCCGATTATTGCTTAAAAGACTAGTGACCATCTTGTCTTCTTTGTAAGCATTGAAAACAAACTTGAATTTCTTATAGCATGCCAAGTAGTGTGGTTGAATTTTAGTGGTATGACAACCATTCTAGCATGAAGTATCACCCAAGAGTCAATTTCTACAAGCACAACATTGAAAAAACATGTCAAGGGAGTAAAAAACGACATTGAAAGAACTATCACAACACATGCTCTCACTGTCAAACAAAGACTATGCAAGGTATAAATGAAACAAGAAGGTGACAATGGTCATTAGAAAAAAGGAGGAGGAGGGTTTGTCCATATCATGCAAAGTCTTACTATTGTAATAGTGGAGAATAGAGCTCAAACCCCACTTGTGTCATTCGATTTTGATATGCAATGGGGGAAAGGGGGGCCTAGGGATTGAGCACGGGCATGAAGCGAAGGCAGAGGCCTTTATGACCCCAATCCTCAATCCAATTTTCTTTTATGGAAAACCTAAATTAGGAGAGAAAATTCTTACCTTATTTTTTGTTGTTCCTCACAAATTTAGGCTCCATCTCCCCCTTCAATGCAATCAATTGAAGCACCTCCAAGTACTCCTACATCAGATTTGCCTCTTCCCCTTCGGCTTTGGCTTCTCCTTCAATTTTCACTACTACCTTCTTTTCGGGTGTTGATTTTTTCTTTACAATCGCCTTTTGTTTAGGAGAAACTTTCTTTTTGGAGGATCCTATGATCTAACCATCTCCTCCCTCAACAATCCTTTCTTTTACCCTTTCCGCATTTGTCTCATGACTCTCTTCTACTCTTTTCCCTCCAACTTGAGTTGAAAAGGGTTGAAATTCTCCATAAGAACTTGGAGTCAAAAAAAATTCCACCCCCATCAAAAGTGGTGGGCTAAAAAAGAAATTGTCTATCTTCCCTATTTGTGAAAAAATAAGAGAGACAACACTCAACAAAGAGTTGCAAAAAAAAGAGTGGCTCCTACCAAGACACACAAGAGGGAGAAGAAGAAGGCGCATCCTCCTTTTTGCCTTGTAAAAAACAATCCTTCTAATCTAACTATAGAGATCTTGTCAGTTTTTGATTTTTTGATTTTTTTTAATAATTCGACAAACTCTCGATGAAAGATTGGGTCGGTCAAAAATGGAGACCCAAACTTTGATTGAGAGTCTATTGCCATGTAAGCATTTGGCTATCATGTAGGAAGTTTTTAGGGCAACAGACTTTGGACCAAGCTACCTTGTGTGAAGGGCCAAGAGGCCAAAATCTTGGGTTTCTAAAATGTGATTGGCTAAAACCAACGGACTCTCAACTTTGTGCCATAGTGCGAAGTGGCCTTAAGATCCTCAGATCAACATTCTCTAATACCAAGTGCTAATATACAATATAGAAACAATGAAAAAGTGTAAAATTAGAACGATCAATCTCATCTCATTCAACATCTCCTCATTAAATTTTTTAATTTCAGCAATACTATTATTTTTTTATACAATAGGGTAGTCACACCTTCTTTCTCACCCCATTCTCAATCTTCAAAGAATGGGGACAAAGTGCTCTCTTACTGGCTCTTCATAGCTTACAAAGGCCCCATTTTTTGAAGATTGAGAATGGCCATTATTCACCTTTGGTGGCAAATAATAAGCATGAAGAAGATTGTGTGAGTGAAGTATATTCTTTTCCGTTCCTTAATATACCCTTCTATTGCCAATTTTGGGTAGTTGCCATTATCAATTTTACCCTCGCTTTGTAGTTTCACCTTCACCGCAATATCATTCTCTCAAGAGCTAACATGAACGTTGCATCAACACATTGCAAAATCTGCCATTGCATCACACTTCCTCATTCCGAAATCCATTTTGAAATTTGTTCCGTTGAAATCAATCCTCCTCTACATGTGAACACTTCTCTCAAGTTTGCATTCTCCATTCTCCATACACATAAAAAATCATGTGTCACACCTTCTTCATCCAAAAAGACTCTCTATTGGCTCTGATTTTACCTCTTGAGCTTCTCATTCTTCATAGAAATTTCATTTTCCAAGAAAGTGTGACTACCCCTAATAGCAAGCATACTTTAGTCCCTTCCCAGTGAAGCCCAAAATCTAATCAATGCAAAGAAACAATAATATCAAACTAATACAAATGCAGCTCCACTATGGACACAACATAAGACAGACAGACGGACGGACGGACCTGAGTTTCCACAGTTTTCACAAATAAACCAAGAATTGTATTTCTGGAATCTCAATGTATTGTATCCTACCTTCCGTTTCGGTAGCCCACTCATGGTCTAACCACAGTTAAGTTACTTACTGACCACAGTTACTAAGTAGCCACAGTTAAGTTACTTAGTAACCACAGTTACTTTAGCACCCAGAGGTTTTACTTCTTTCGATTTCAACCAAAAAGTCACGACTCACTCAAAGTAAAAGGCTGGCTAATAACAGCCCGTTGCCTGTTTTATTTATTTTGGGAGCATCACGTTTGACTTTGGCCATAGCCGCGAATTTAAAGTTCATGGGGAATGATGAGAATGACGAGGAAGCTCCAAAGGGGAGCCGGGCATGCAAATCCGAATTTAAGGGGCACCCCGGAGATGCCGGCTGCTGTTGTTGGCTTTGCGGGAGGGGAGAGACTAGGGTCTAGGGGGGCCCCGCTGACTGAGTATTTTTTACTTTTTGTCTGTTGATTATTCCCTATTTATTTTGCCTAGTCCAGACCGAAATTTAATTACTGAGGGGGGTAGAGTAGGACCTACTAGCTAGGGGTAGTCACAGTTCCTCCACCCTCAGCGATTTCCGTGGAGAATGGGAAGATCGACTGACGAATGGGGAGTCAATGCGGTTCACTATCAGGTGGAAGAACTGTGACACCCCTTCTTTGTCACACGAGGGTGGAGAAATAGAGGACTGAGAATAGTTTACCTAGGAAAGGAGTGCGGGTTATTTCTGCAGATTTTCGGGGTCCAACCGCAGTCAAGTTTGCACTGCAAGCACTCCAGCATCCGAGCGCATAGAAAATTGTGAACTTGCACCGGAGGTGAAAACTGTAACAGGATGGTGAAATCTGGACACTGCAGAATGAAACTACAATGCAACAAGGAATATTCTTCTTGGAAGAAATTTTCTACGCATCCATTCTTCTTGTTTGGAGGAGAAGAATGGACATGTAGAAAACTTCTTCCAAGAAAAAATATTCCTTTTCGCACTGCATGTGAATAGCCAACCGTAAATAGATGCGTCCCCATTCTCCACCCAAAATCCAGAGGATGGAGGAATTGTGACTACCCCTACTATATCACAACCTCTTGAATGTTTTGTCACTAATTTTAGAAGAAATTTTGGCTGATGATATTTGTTAAAACAAACACAACTATGTTTAAAATAATACAATTTCAGCATTATTTCAGTAACGATTGTGAAAATTTGTATAATTTTCAACACTATTTTGTTAGAATTAACCCCTAAAGGATCGAGGCCTTTTCTCCATCAAAACAAACTCAAAACTGCCACTTCTATTGCAAAGAGCAAAAAAAACTTTAACAATGTTTTTTTGGTATATTTGACCATGAGATCTTATACTAGACTAGTATAAAAATGTATGGAAGAAATTTCAAAAACTTTGACTTCATTGATTGCAAGATATTTATATCCAAAGGGAAGAAAACAAATTCTTTTGCAACTTGCTTGACTAGATTTTTTGACTATGAATCTTCTTAACTTAAATTTTTTTGTATTATTGATTTTGATTTTCTAAGTTTTTATGTTGAATATTTGAATTGAGAATCTAGGAAAAATATTCAAGAAAAAACACTTAATTTTGACTCATTAAAAAATTATTAAGTAGAAGTAGGTTTAAGATTGGAGGAAAAACTAAATCATTAATAGCTCTAAGATGAAATTGGAATACAATAATCCCAATGCTGAGATTATACCAACAAGCAAACATGATCCTCTCTAACATTTTTTTGGAAATTTTTAAAAATTGCATTAAAAAATGAATCCTATAAGTTATTTTTTCAAGAAGATGCTTAGATTGCCCCCAAAACTAAGATTGTCCACAACTTTCTCATCACTAGTCCAAATAGAATGATTCAATGCTTCAAATGTAGAGGAAAAAATAATTTTCAAAAATTTTGTGATTTTTTGTGATTTTTTTGTATTGCCCGCCAATCTCTATTTGTGGCTTCTTGTTCCATAACTTTTTCTCTTGAACACCGATTGAAATAAAAATTCTATATCAGAGGAGGACTCACAAAATTGCACATCTTCAAAAAAAATTCCAAAAAATTTCACTAAAAATTGAGGTCAAGTGAACCTACCTGGACCTAAATTGTCCTCTAAGGGGGACAAATGGTCCTTTAGTGGTTAATAGAAAAGATGAGCTAGAATAATGAAGATTTTTTCTAGTGTTAGGGTACACTTTCACGCATCTAGAATCAAGCTGACCTTGCATAAAATATCCAAAAAGAAATTGAAATTGTTGAATAGAAATTTTTTGGGAGGAGGCAAGTTTCTAACTTTTGAAAACTAATTTTGACATTACACTTGATTTTTTTTAGATACTTTTACTTTGACAACAAGGCAAACTATTGAAAAATGTAGGTTCTCCCTACTCACATAGAATTGAAAAGGCAATTCTAGCTTGGAAAAAATTGGAAATTCATTTTTGATTCCAACTCAACATGGAAGTTCCTTACATGACAACATTTGACCACAAAATGAAACTATTGATTGTCACTTTAGCTACTTCAAAAAAATTACTATGAGTTTATAAATTGCCAAGGTAACTATAGTAGACAACAATACAAGACATTGGATGTAGTTTCCTAAATTGCAATTGCTTTAAAGCATAGAATCAATACTTTATACCCCCCGTGTTTTCACAATATCTATCTACTAGGCTTTTCCTTGTGAAGCAACAAGTGTCCAAATTGGAATTCAAAATCCACAAATTGAATGTGCATTATAAAATCTTCAAATTTAAAAGATTTTTTCAATTGATGAAATTGGTAGCTTTGTTGCTATGCCCTTGTAGCAATTTCATTTTTTTCTTCTTTTAGTTCTCAAGTAAGGTACTACTCAAACTTCCTCACACCAATGTTTGGAAATAATTTGAGCCAAAACAATCAAAACTTCAAGTTTTATGTAATCATGTGGTTTTCCATTGATATGCTTTAGTTAATTTTTGTGCTTTTATAGAAATTAGTAATTTTTTTCCTTCTTTAAAGTGACTTAGTTCTTCAAGTAAGGTACTACTTAAACTTCCTCATACCAATGTTTGGGAACAATTTGAGCCAAAACAATCAAAACTTCAAGTTTTATGTAATGATGTGGTTCTTCGTTGATATACTTCAATTAATTCTTGTGTGTTTATTGAAATGAGTAATTTTTTTGAAGTATCTATCAAGTTTTTGCCTAAAATTCTCCTTACGAATTGGCTACCAAAATTAGGAAAAATGAATAGTCTCATTTGTAACTAAGGGAGGCAACCCATTCCTCATCACTGCCCTATTCTGGCATTGTAGGGTGGAGTAATTTCAATCAAGAGGTGATTAACATGATTAATATTGGCACACTTCCTGGCGCAACTGTGGCCCATTGTGATTGGCTACAAGATTCTTAATATTGCAACCAACCCTTGGTTAAAGATAGGAAGGTCTATATGACCAATATAGGTGAAATAGAATCTTCAGCTGAAAAATTCATAGTAATTTTGTTTTGAGAAATAGAAATCTGATAAATTATGGAAACCTTATGAACTCGATTTCTGCACATGGGAAAATTTCCTTTCCTGCACTATTGAAACCTCCCTTGCAGATATGTGTACTTGCTTACGTGGTCAGAAATAGGTTGCCTCCCTTACTTGTCGATTCTTCCCGTTCCTTATCTCACAGTATAAGGTAGACCAGCCCATTTCCGTCATCTTCCTATAACTACCATCCTAGTTTTGGCCCCATCACCACCTTAAAATCCTCCCAAGTCCATTCACTGCACTGACAATTTCAATGCATTAATTTCAACTTTAGTAACGTGTCAGCCTTTGATTGGTGGAAACTCCGGTGTTAATAGGTAAATATAATGGCGGTTATAGGTTGAGGATAGAACATTTATGACTCTAGTCTAGTGGCGGATTTGTAATTTAGGGCAGACCATTTTAAAAATTCATAGAAATTACAATTTTTATCGGAAAATTATAATTCCACTTGGGTTTGATTCGTGAAACATGCACACACCTCTGAAAAATATGTGCCCCTCCTGGAGTTGGTCCTAATATACTCAGATTGCGAATCAGGGTGGTAATAGGCTGGTCTACCTTAGCTTCAGTCGATGCAAAGGAGTGCAATTAGTAAGACCTGCAGTTAGTTATAATCCTCCTCCTTTAGGATCCCTTCAAAATACGGAGCCAAAACAGCGGGCGCGCTCCTCTCCAGGATGCACTTCCAAAGTCAGGATGCAGCCGTGAAGGCGAGAGGACTGTAGTAATGGCGGGCGTGCCATTTATGGAGGCCCGATTCCAAGCAGAACCTGTCATCTTTTGGGTTTCATACAAATTGAGCGGGGCGATGCTCTTGTAGGGTTTCCACTCCCTTGACACGTCGTGAGGGCGGGGCTCTAGCTATGATAGTCACTGTCGCTACTAAGTTACTGATGCGGATACGCGTCCTTTTCCTTGTCGTTCTCTCTCTCCTTCTTCAGTCAGCCCTTTTGGTTTAACGGACCCGGAATGGCACTACTGCCTCATGATGCCTCAGGCATGTCGCGTTCGCTGGTTGCAGCAGAAGCTCCGGCAATGCGTTGCCAGAGTTTCTGCAATGGTGGGAGGCGATGTCGACTTTTCTTTGGCAGCGCCCGTCGAGGTCACTTTGGTGAGGAGGAGCTTGGACGACGACGAGGGGAATAATAATGTAGGATTGTGGAATGTGAGAAGGGAGTGGTGTGAGGAGAATGGTGGAGAATGGTTGGGAGAAGCTGCGCCGTGTGATGACGGTGTGATCCGAGGTCGTTGGCCAAGTGTTGATGCTTTTGGTATTATTATTCGGGCAATGTGGAACGGGAACCGTGTTTCGGTTTCAATGCGGACGAGGGAATGGGAGGAAGCGGATCCCTGGTGCGCGTTTATTGTCGATTGGATGGAGAATTGGACTTCCAGGGGTGTGTGTGGTCTTCTTGTTCGGACAGGGATCTCGTCCACGAAGGTATAGTGGCGCGTGTTTGCAGCGTCTCACTGGCATCAGTAATGTATGCTCTTTGGTAAACAGTGAAGAACAGGATGCTTCTGGTTTCGGCTCATTTACTTGGACGCTTGTTGTAGTAGCACTACTCGGTTCGACTACATCGGGTGCGTTCGAGTTCGTAGGAATCTCAGAGATTTCGGCTTCTGTTAGCATTCGAGGTGTCCCAGAGATTCTGTGGTTTAATGTGAAGACCGAGACTGGTAGCAACAAAATTGCGAAGAGTGCGTCGTTACGGTCGTAATTGCAATGTGTGCTAAAGGAGTGAGTTGCTGAGTGTTTTGAGCGTGCGTGCACAATGTCGTTCCCTGAAGTTGAGGAATCAGTCATTATTTGCGACAGCATTTGCGTGCGCTGGTGGTAATGAAGGCACATTTTGTGGCTTTAAGTGTTGAGTTTCCTCGATACTTCCTTAGAGCATCTCACCCGCAGTGCTCTTTGATGAACAGTAAAGCAGTGGATGCCGCCTTATTACTTGGAAGTTTTATATAGTAGTGCTCCTCGTGTGACTACATCTGATGAATTCAAGGTCGTAAGAATCTCAGAGTTTTCCGCTTCTTCTAGCATTTGAGGTGTTGCAGAAATTCGGCTGTTGAAAAGTCGTGCGAGAGTTGACTTTTTTCCCTTTGCGTGGGGAAGCTCTTGCGGAAGGCCTAAGTTCATTAAGGTTGGATAGTTTCCCCTCGGTTCCAGTCCTCAGGGAGTTGAGAATTTTGTTGACACTAGTTTCGGCCTTACTATTAAATGTTTAAATTAACACGTTGGTCGTGGCTGATAGCACTTTGGTATTGGAAGTTGTAGCTGGATTGATAACACTCATTTTCGATTTTTCATTAGATTTGCCGTTATAAATTTCAGAAGATTGGTAGGAATATCTCGATGCAGTGGACCTAGTGCAGGGACTGATAATTTTAGGATGTTGAATCGAAGTGGATACAGGATACGATGGAAAATTTTGATGTCCGTGCATTCTACTCTGTTGTCCATTCAATTTTTAGACCATACATATTTTCAGGTTTTGGTGATACACTAAATTCTATTGCTGATTTTTGTGTAGGTCATACCGAACGCAGACCATGATAACACGTCGGACCTGATTATGGAGTGCTACGTGACAGATCTACATTGTCCTGGAAATGATGTCACTGTTTCACATTCCTCTGCAAACCTCAAGCATGCAAATTCTGGAAGCGAACAGCAAAGAACAGCTGTGCCGAAGGAAGCGCTTGTTGATGCAGCTAGTTTAGAGCAAAAATTTAGGAGATCATTCTTTTTGATGCTGATAATCGAAAGCAGAGTTTGTCCAGATCGGCTTTACGATCCAAAGATCTACTCAGCTCCTTTTAAGGAACAGGTGACTTCGTTCACCCGCTTAAGAATGATGCTCTGTGTATTCCCTTGACTCGAACAGTTTTTCAGCTGGATTTCTACTTTCCCTGTTTTTGTCGAGTCCATTGCTGGTCTACTCTACAGCTTGCTTCCGATTATCTTAGATCTGTGAAGGGAACTAGACAGGTCTCACGTGGGCAGGATTGAAATTCGAGACTAGGATATCATTACTTATTTTCGTTTTCTTTCGTTGTGCACTGAAGGTACATGATGCTCAATCATTGAGATTAGTTGAAGACTACAGTGCAACATCCAGTCAGCCGGATGTGCTCCAGGATCAGCAACCTTATTTGTATCCAGGCCTCATCGATGCATCATTTCAGTCTTTAATGGTATTATCACTCATAGGTTGGAGATCGATTTGGACGTCGTGGCACTGCTGTGTACTCCAGTCGATCTGTTGTTCTTTCTCAATTTCGGTGAGTCTCTCTGTCTGTCTGTGTGTGTGTGTGTGTGTATTCTCAATTTCAGCTCGTTTCAAGGGTGATGTTGACACTCACATTTGTGGATCGTCGATACTTAATGGTTGCACAGTCGAGTGATCTTGAAGATGTTGACAAGCTTTAGCACTCGTGTTTGTAACATGTAAAGCATTAGAGGCTGATTGATATTACACTTGTCGACCAACTCTAGTTTCTTGTCGAGGACGTGAGGTTTCGTTTTCGTTCACTGCTCACTGACAACAATTCTATAACAATCAATCTCACGCACATTTTTCTTGAGAGACTGTGTACAGACAGTGTTTCTTTAGTGTTACCTCAAACAGGTGTCCTCTGCTTTTGATAGCTACTAAATGAAACACTGGTACAAATGAGGATTTCGGTTAAAGTGTGCATTACCATGGCAATTCATTATATACCTTCTCAATTTTATAATTGGTGAAAGGTGAAGTGAGCGAACCTGTTGAACCATGTGAACTTTGCAGATCAATTTGGCACAGGTGTAGGATCTGATTTCCTGTGCTCCTTGTTATATTTCGTTCAGATTAAGAATAGCAGAGCCTGTAGAATTAAAATTTTTTTGGGTGAGATAAGGAGAAGAACGTTATACGTTGTTGAACCCTAAGATACTGAGTAGGTTTTCCTTGCGACCTTTACATACACTCTATGATTCTTATATATTTAAGTCTTCGTGAAACATGAAATTATGAAATGAAGTCCATGGGCGTAATGGTCACTTAGCCGTTTGTTACTCGTTTACGTCTTGCATGTTTACTCCGTAGGTCTTGAATCGCTGCTCAACGTATTGCAAGGGTTTTGACTTCGTTTGTCTCCTGCTTGGTGCATTGATTAACAACCAGTTAATCAATGTCTAAATCATATCAGGTGAAAGAGGCGTGTTCATACAATTCATAGATCTCCCAAGAAAGCTCCTTCTGCAAGTTGTCGTATTTCTGGTGAAGGTCCCACAATTTGAAGTCGGTATGCTCATGTGCTTCTTCATTCTCATCTCTCAGCACAAGGACCCGCAATTTGGCTGCTCTACGAGATGGAACATTCACCTAAGAATTGATGATTTTTACATTGTTTCGATGCAGTGCTCGCCAAGATATGACTCTATAGCTTGGGAAATCCTACTCATATTTTGGGGGGAGCTCAAGCTAGAGCCAATTAGGAGTAGGTTTTAGTATTAGAGGCGTTATTTTATTTATTTAGGGCCTTAGCCACGGTAATGATGATACTTTTGTGATGCTTTCCCGCAGAAATAGCTAACAGCTACAGATTGGCCTCATTTTTGCTGCATCTGAAGTTGTGAAGAAAAACACGGAGACCACACCTGAACTTTGCCAAGTGTGCTTTGATAGCTCTTTATTAACAGCAATGAAGAGCAATGTAGTATATTCAGCCAAGCTGGTTTTCTTAGTCCAGACTATGATAGTCACCCAATGTTTTCCTTCGAGCTATAAGAACGATCTTCTCTGTTCCGCTACTAATGTTTAGCTCCTTTTCAATCCCTCTTTTCTTCTGTTGCAAGTTTCAAGGGTGTATGTTGGTATGGGATATATTTCTGCAATTTTTCATGACATTTGCAGTATATTTAACGCTTACTATTTTGGTGAACTTTATTCGGATGCCATGATTGGCAGTTGTGACCGTACTCTTGGCAGTAGTTTGAGTGCTGAGGTCTTCAAACGGAGGGTCTATGCAAAGGACTGCTATAGTTTAAGTTAAGGTGTATCTTGAGAAAATTGTATTCCTCCATCAGGTTCCCATTACCGCTAACCTTGGAGTGTGCTCTACCGAAAGGTCGTAGAAAGGGTGCTGTTAGTTCTTTTGGACAGGGCCACAGTTATTTACTAGGAACTATCAACGGGACCAGTGAACGAGGGTGCCAATTACTGTAGCTTCAACAGATTCGAGTGATGGAGCTTGAAACGACGCCTAACCTGAGGAGATCGTCATCAGAAATCCAGTTGCCAGCCGGCAACTAACTTCTCCCCCTCCAGCGACAAGGCCACCAGGTGAGAGAACACAAATCTTGGGAAGTGAGCTTCTGTAGAGCAGTACGATGTTTCACCCTATCCTGTTATCTGACTGCTTTGGTCTTTAAAAATTGACTATGACATAGCTTGAATGCGTGACAAGTGTGCCACAGTCAACAATAGTATAACAAGCGTGCAGGATATTCCACAATGACATTTTAGAGGTCATATAAAAACGAACTGCATGAAATGCGATTAATTAGGTTTCCTTCCCTGTCTAAATGTAATTATTTTGCTTGGTAAACAGACTTTGCTTTCTTTTTGTTCAAAGGGAGTAGGAAGCTCTATTTTATTCAGTACCAGGGGGACTTGGGAGTGTTATAATTCACATGTCACCAGTTGCAATTGAGATTATGTTGGACTCCATCCCTGGTAGTGCTTGACGTGAGGTTTAATCCCGTGGGCTGACTGTGTTTAAAAGAACAGGAGAAACTATTCTTGCACTTGTACCTCTTGGCAGTGCTCGGCGATAACTTCAATTGCATTGAAATCGTGAATCAAATGATCTTAAGATGGGTTATTTTACAGAGTTGTTTTGCAGAGGTTTCCCGAGCTCTAATTAGTACCAAGTATCGAATTCGTTGTCCGTGCTGAGAATCGCTTCTTTACTTTAACTTCCGTAATCACTTTCTTCTGCGATTTTCGATTGGAGACAAATGGCGTGCCATGTTCGTTTCTGTTTCTCAACACTCTCCATCCAACAAAAGGGCTGTGATAGATCTTAAGTAGTCAAGGCATGAAGCCATGTCCACATTCTACAGTCTTGTTTTTGTTATGTCCAGAGCTGTCCTGCGTGAAGAGTTATGTGCTCTAACTTTGTAGCCGACAGTGTTGTGTAGATTCTGTAGGTCTTCCCTGTGGTTCTGGTACAAGCTCCGCAGTTAGTTCTCATTCGTGCTGCGAAATTTCGGCCTGGCAATTTAAGCAACTTTCCATGGCATTCGTGCAGTGCTCACTGCCAGGGGGCGCGGGCTTGGTTTCCCAATTGGAGATTTAATGCATTTCCTCTGCTTTCACTGATATGCATTCTTTATTTTTGTAGTTCAGTTCTGGCGATGACGCACCATGACCCGCCTGTGCGCTCAGGCGGGCACGGATGCCAGCGGAAGGAAACTCTGCTCTCATATATGGCTAGCACAGATGCTAAATTGCAACACCAAGCAGACATTCTTCAAGAAATCGTGGGACGCCTTGGAGCTGGCCCGGCTGCAAGAGTTCATGTGTCCTCGATGGAGAGCCGAGCTCAAGCTCGTATCCGCCCCTGCTTACATACGAGTCTGGTTGCCCATTCTTCCAGACAGGGTCCTTAAGGAATTTGGCCAGATCTTCCGCACCCGACCGAATTTGGTTCGACCCTGGGCCTCAAGAATGCAGCATATCTACGGAGCTATCACACACCAATTCGACAGCATCTTTGCGGTGGAGGGACGGAACGGAGCCAGGCTGCTCGTATACCAGGACCGCGACGTGAAGCAACTTAACGTGTTCTGGCCCTTGTTCTATTTCGGCCAAGGGGAGCAGCAGAACCAACTGTATAAGGACAAGCTCGAGTTCATGGAAACCAGATGGGCTACAATCAGCCCGAGCTATGTCGCAGGCGGGAAGAGAGATATTATTGCTCACCGTCCTCGGCGAAAGGAAGATCCGTGGGACTGCTACTGTCATGCAGAAGGGAGCTGCGATTGCCATTGTCACCTGCAACGGAAGTGTGGGTGCGTCTGCTCCAGGCAGTGTAAATGCCACTGCCATAAAACGAAATGTTGCACCTGCCTCGTTTTCTCGCAGCGGTGGTGCGTGAAGTGCTACTGTCATCTGCATAGGGCACATTGCAGGAAGGTGAAGACGTGCCAGTGCCGATGCCACAAAGATGAAACACTTGAGCTCGGCTGGATCAATGAATTTAATTAATACTAAGTTACCGTCATTTGGGGCCAGCAAGAAATGCTACCCTAAATCAAGACTACTCTTGCCTTCAGTCATCCTAGCGATGATTCTCTTGCACCATGTAGGTATTTTCTCTCATCTCTTGCGATTGTTCTCTTCAATTGTTGGTAATAAATATTTTTGCTTGGTTGAGTGGGTTTCTAGGATCAGCAGTTGAACACGGCTTACTTCTAATCTTCTGGAAGCTCTTCAATCAAATTTTTCCATCTTATCGTTGGGGGTTTCACATAGTGGTTATTAACATTCTTAGTGAGAGGTGAACAATTGATCGACGACTCATGGAACCCACGGATAATCCTCTGTTCATGTCGGATTGTGGTTGAGTCAGATGACAGCTAGGTGATTACACGCAACAGACCGTGACTCTTAGTTTTCTGTTTTCGTGAATTGGACAGTCTGACTAGATCACTGTAGTGTCCTAATCTCAATAACAAGTATTAACAAGAATATATTGAAAAAGTTGATCACAGAAATATTACAAAATACCACCCTAACATCAAGAGCAAACAAGAATACACATAAAAAATTTGACATTCTAGTAGAAGAAACTACGGTTCCACTTCTCTCCACCACTTGATGATTTCTGAATTTGAATTTGAAGATGTGAAAAGTTTTCGAAGTGGTTTGGGACAGAAAGTCCATCGGTGACCTAATGCATCTTGAAACTTGTACAATTGTGTGGATTTAAATTACAAAATTGAAAGGAAAATTATAGAACTTGAAAGTACAAATGGTGGACGAAATGGCTTGAGGCTTCACTATTGGTGTCGTATGGCTTAAGTAGTCCCAATCTCTTGTTATTTGTAGGTAACTCAACTAAATTTTTTGGTTGAAATTTGGCAATAATTCACTAAAAATAGGATGGATGCAATCAATCTCAACTAGAGAATTAGCACATCACCATTCCACATTCAAACCATATGATAAATTCATCAATGAAAATTTGATCTATACACTAGTCTTTGCTCTTGGAAATGACCGTGCAACAAACCATTTTCAAGTCTTTCTTTATTGTGCAACAACACAATGAAACATGATTACAAACAGTTTATTAAAATTCCTAACCAAAGTGGAAAGATGGACAACAAGACCATTGTAAGATATTCCACCCATTATTGCAATACAAATCTGGAAAAAGCCCACACACTTGCAAGTTTGGAGCTTGCAACCCAAGCTTGGATCTAATCCTCCAAATGAAACAAGAAGCTCTTACTAAGACTCAATCCCTTCCACACAATCTCCCTCCACTTCTACAAATATATGTGGCCATTGTCACAATCCTATTTCATCCATTCACACCAAAGTAGTCCCATTTCCATCCTCAACTTATCCATGCAAGAATAACTAAAGTCATGGCCACCTGAATCCATTCATTCATTCATCATACACATTCATCCATCCACTTCGCTACTGGGTTCCAATCACGGGCTTGGTCCTAGTGTAGCTTCTGTGTCAATGTTGATAGCATTTCTCAAAGCACAGCGAGTTCGCCTTGGATCCCTGAGAGCCCCGGATGGCTTCATTGAACTTCATGGCCGGAGGAGTTCTGCACTTCCTGCAGGTGTGGCACACTGAAGAACTTCTCCAGTTGTTTGACAATGTCGGGACTGAGGTTGAACGCCTTCTCCAGAATCTGCTCTTTGATTCCGGCGCCGAAGGTGGACAAGCCCACGTCGGAGCGTCCGGGGTTCTGGCTGCTGAGGGCGAGGGCGGCGGTGGCGATTTTTTTGCCTGTGTTGAGCTGGAAGTGCAGGAGGCCGCGAGGGAAGACCGTGATGTCGCCTTTTTGCAAAGTAGTGGACCAGAGCTTGTTTTGGGTGTCCACGAAGCCAACGAGGAGCTCGCCTTCCTGGCAGGACAGGATCTCAGTCGCGCGCTGGTGCCAGTGGGGGACGTTCAAGCCGCCGGGGGCGAAGTCTAGACGGGCCCACGCGATCCCCTGCATCCCCCCCAAAACAGCTTCTGATCGTCAATTTCGTTAAATTGGTGATATTTCCTCAAAGCCAAAATTTTGAGACAATAATTTTCACAAAGGTCTTTCAGATCACAAAGAATAGGAGAGGCATGGATTTTCGTTTCGCGCGGCCCAAACTAATGGAATTTCGCCAATTTAACGAAATTGACGTTAACATCGATCGTCAATTTCGAGAAATTGGCGTGAATCCTGCAAATTCCGACGTTAATTTTGAGGACTTAAATCTACTCAAAGTTCCAAAAAACTAGGACTGGAGCAGATTAACGCTTCAGGATGCGCTCAATTTCTGAAAGCTTCCAAAGTAGGGGAATACTGCCAATTTTACCATCAATCGAAATTGACGTTAAGTGCTACACCAAAATTTGCACGAATGTTAATCACAAGCGTTGGATTCACAGGAAAAAACCATGTCGATATGAGAAAATTTAGAGGAATCAGTGAGACTGGACTACGTAAGCTAGCTAGAGTCAGTTTTGTCAAAATTGGTGCGGAAAATTGGGACATCCGTCTGCCCAAAGCTTTGAAAATTAGGCTAGTATTGGTTTAGTGGCATCATTGTGTGATCGATTCCTGACAACATAAACTGAATGGACGTTTCGATTGGTGGTCTGAATTGATCTACAGTGTTGAGATTTGTACTTTTTGTTGGTTTAGGGTCACAGAGAGCCCGAGAGGGCAAGATTTATAATGGGTTGTAACGTAAGAAATCCTATTATTTCTGACAAAGAGGATAATCCTGTCTGAGCTATGTTTTTGTAAATTGTGATTAGCTTGGTGAGGTAGAGTGATTGAAATCATAGAATTGGCTTGAAACTTGGAAGTTGCATTATCATATATCAAAAGTGTAGTCAGATGCTAAATTTAGAACACTCTGGGTATTAGACAAAATACGGACGATGTAACAATTTCTTTAGCTTTGAAAAAGCGAAAGGAGAGTCACTTAGTTTTAGTCACCAAGTGAGTAACGAGTCTGAAGGGCTGGGACGCTAGTTTTACACTTAAGTACAAACGAATAAAACCAATAGTAAAGAGCACTCTCATTGGCTAATTAAGAGTTTAGAAAATGGTCCCAGCTTGACCGATGAGAGTGCTCCGAATTTTGATTTTCTAGGCTTGGCCAGCCCCAAGAGTAAAGCACCTCTCATCAATAACATACACAAAAATCAAACTCTCATTCCTGGGTTCTTTCCTTCTTCAGAATGTGTCATTTTCATTTGTTACGAACACCTTAAATTCCCTGACGTTGACGGACAATTAATTCTAGCTACCCTTAACCCTTCAGAATCTTCAATATCATTAATGAAACCTGAGAAATATTTTGTCACCTACATATTGCAGCAAGGACTAGAGAAAAGAAACCAAGCAAAGAATCACATGCCTTTGTGAGAGTCCAACTAAATAATATATTCTCCTCTTCGTTCATGTCAATTTCGTTTCATTGGCGATATTCCACAAACCAAAACTTGTGACATATATCTCCACAATGGTGTGATTTCAGGCCACGAAACTAGGACTGGTATAGATTTTGGTTTCAGGCCGCCCTGCCTCAGCCGAGCCTCAGTAATAAAATGAAATATAGCCAATTTAACGATAATGACGTTCTGTGCAGTACAGTTCTATATGATCGACATAGACTAGTACATAGCAAGTAGCAAATAAAAATTAACGTGTAACATGCATGAGATCGAAAACGCAATTAACAACTTGAATCATACTAGCTGTACCTGAGCGTTGATCGCTGGGAACTCCGCTACAAAGGCTTTCTGCAGGGGCGCACCAAAAGAGGTGCTCAAGTTGCCCTGGTTCCTTAGCCCCCGAAACGAAAAATCCTCCGATGTCACTTTCGCTGGATCCTTGCAAGGGAAGCCGTTCAGGAACAGCTTGTTGGAGAAGTCAGCCACACAGAAGTCCTGCAACGGGTCGGCGTCATTGCCATCGACCACACGCACAGTGGCCAAGAGCGCCACTATCAACACCACCACTACCCCAAATTTCCCCATCGCCAATGATCGTCAATTAATATGCCAGTCGCAACTCGGTTCGATCTAGATAGGCTGAATGATTAATGGAAGAGGCTGGCAAGACTCTTTCCGAGGATGCTAAGTAGACTCGAGGGTAGACTACTAGTCGTAGTATGCGATGGGGACTCATGGATGAATTGAAGCGGAGCTGGCCATATATTTATATGGTGGAGTGTTCGATCGATCACGGGTTCGACCGGGTTCCTGAGAGCATGGGAACGAAGGTCAATTGCAACTACCTAGCTGCTCGGATAGTCATGGCGGCTTCATTTCAGACAAGAACTTCAGAGTGCAGCACCCCGAGGCCAGCTTTCCATGTTTCCGTACGGATTCTCGATTAGAATACGCATGTGTGAGTATCTGACACGTAAACTTCGACGTTGATATATCGTGATCTTAATAGGGCTTCACTAATATTAGCTTAGAACTGCAGTGAATTAATTTGTATAGGTTGGGCTTGGAGCATACACTACTTAAACCGGGATCGATGGTTCTATTGCGCGCATGCAGTGCCATTGAAAGTTCATAAAGTAGTTTCGATTGTGTAATAGGGCCTGGCTGTTACCTGACTCAATCGTCAATTTCATGAATAGGTTGTTTTTTAGAGTTTTCGAGTAACTTACATCAAGATTCATGAATATCGATCAATTTGTGGTGCCCAGAATCGCGCCTATTAACGAAATTGTCGATATTTAGTGTAAAGTTTCCGAAGGTTTTAGTTATAGAAATTGAGTCATGCATATATGTTTTTAAAACGTATGGTTGTCGGAGTAGTGTGAAAGCAACTACTAAGTACTTACCCATCCAGCCTTGCATTGACAGATGTGAGGAAAAGTTCCGCGACAAGGGAAGTAGGAGGGGTTACCATGTGGGAAGAATTGGACCATTACCACCTTCTAAGTCAAAAACTCATAGTAGTTTACCACTTAAAGGTGGTAAAGATGTGGTAATGGTCCAATTTCTCCCACATGGTAACCTCTTCTACTTTCCTTGTGAGTGGCATATTCGGGATCCTTCGATTTCAGTTTGAATTGACCCCTTGAAATTGAATGAAGTAATTTTGAAATTTAAGTGGGGACGGTGGGGACTGGGGACTTCTGGATGTAGGAAGCCTCAGCCGTATTCGTAAATGGCGGATTCAGTGCAGCTGAGCAGGTTCCCACACTGAAACCTCATGGGGAACTTCCGGCCGCTGGTCTATTTCATTTACGACAATTGGAATTCACTAATTTAATTGAAATTTCTCTAGTTTCAATTAGTGAACAAGTTTCAATAGTGAGGCAAAAATTCAATTAATTTTGGATGAATGTAGTTCAATTTGAATGACCACGTCGTTGGAATCTACATTAAAATTGGATGACAGGTGCATCAAATGTGGATAAATGTGGAAATAGCGTAATCTATATTATATTGGTTTTAATGTACTCTCTTATGAACCGCAAATTTTCACGATTTCAAAATTAGTGCGACTTAGTGAAATTACTGATTTTCTAAGTGCCCCACGTACTGTTGGTTAATAAATCTGAGTAGTTCGACCTTACTTATACGACACTTCAAAGTCCTAATATTTAGAGCTCTCGCACTTAAACGTCGCAATGTCAACGCTTTGACGTCCGCGCCATTTTGACGAACTTTGCATGACCATTCGCATAATTTTAGCATGATGTGGCTTAATTGTACTTTGAACTTCAATTCGTCGATCGTCATGATCGATATTTTCATACGACTGCTCAGTTCAGGGATCGATCAACAATGAAGAAGATGAAACACCACAACTGCGAAACCCGTCGCTTTTCATTCCTTGAAACAGCGACAAAACGAGGGGTTAGTGAAAAATGTCACGAGGTACAAATAGAGGGGCCGACTTGGATACTAACAATAGATCATTCAGTGAGAAGCGACACAGCTCCGGATCTCCATAATGAAAAACGAGGGGGTTCGCTCTAGTGCACTGAGACTTGATCGAGATTAATGCATGCAACGGATATTTCGTTAAAACGGCGGTATCCCACAAACTTGGCACTTTGAGGTTCAGACCGCGCGGTCTGAAATGTATACCCCTCCTAGAAAATAAATGGAAAAAAGGCGTATGAATTCCGCCATATTAACGAAATATCTGCTATGCATGACCGAACGGACCATGCATATACGTAATGATTAGTACGCTATGAATGAATCAATTAATGATTAGTACGCTATGAATGAATGAATGAATGATTAGTTCATTGAAGTCAAAAACTAGTTCGACTTCAGACTCTTCAGTTTCGTGTAATTCTAAGACAAGATTCATTATTAAACTCTATAGTTTGAAATTAAAAGCAGCAGTACTGGAGATCCCAAAGCCAGGAATCGTGAGTACGGTGCTTCCACTGCAGGTGCACGGATCGAAAGTTGCATTTATTCCGTAGAACTTATCTCTCCGACCATCAATGAGACCATCGAGCAAGTACCAATCTGATGCTGCACTGATGCGGCACGTACGGACACTTCCGTTACATTACAGTAACAAAACTCCACTTTCTCAACACCACGCAAGGCTGATTGTGCATTCATTCAAACCACGTTTTGACCTAGTAGGCTAGTATGGAACACATTCTTGGCAGCAAGCTAAGGTGGTGACAACGTCGTCAAATATATTCGTTCCTCGACCTACTTCTAGAGTGGCCACATCGCAGTGACCACTTGTGCACGTCACTCCGATGTATTTTTTTTCTAACATCGATCATTACTATTATTAATTTGTCGACATGTGAAGTTCCGACCTTGCAGGTAGCTTTGTCATGCAATATCGAAGGCTTCTTGCTCGTGGTCCGGACTGATCGAAGTCCACGAAATCGACATCACAGCAAACCGGGATTTGGAGTTGAAAAATTGGTGATTCCAGTACAACAAGTACTTCGAGAATCGCTGAAACTAGTTCAAGAAGCTGTTTAGTTTTAAAAATTGCGGACACCAGGGATCTGGATAAGAGTGGCGTCATGGCTTGTTCTGATCCACGCTCTCTTGTACCCCACTTCCAAGTTGGCTGGCTGTGGCTATGGTCCCAACTTTTGGCTCATGCCATCCATTGGCAAGTTACGTAGACCAGTTATTCCAGACAGTTTACAAGTTTCCAATCGCCACATAATGAGATTCACAGGCTGTTTTGTTTATTTATTAATTTCCTTGCTTCCCTTGCAGGAATTCGAATATCCGAAGTTTCCAAATGATTATTTGCACTAGGAAGGCCCAGAGGAAACTTTGAACTCTAGGTACTAGTTGCAAGTGCAGTCCGACATGCGCACGGCACGTATTAAGTTATTATTAATGTGTACGTCGGGCCGAGTCGCTGCAGCTAGTTGGCAGTGCTGAGTCTGATCAAATGTGGCTAGCAGCGTCAAGAGAGAAAATTCAAAAACTCCGGTTGTTCGGAGGAGCCAAGCCAGTGTACACTCAGAGTTGGTTGTTCGATCTGTCATGGTCCCACATCAAAGTGCACAAGACGAGTTATATTTGGCCAGATAGTCCATGTACGTGGACAAGTCTGTTTTTTCTAGGGTCGGAGACGTGATTCTGCGAATTGAGTGCCGGAATCCGGCCGGAGAGTCCATAACACTGTTCAATTCAATAATGGAGTGATCGACTTAATTTGGTCGCGTCGTCATTCGAGTCCAAGCAAGAAAAGATAATTTATTGATTGTATATCTAGCTCGTGATTCTTGCTTTGATATCATTGCATTGCATGGAACACTTTCTCAAGCTTGCAATTGGACCTCCATTTTTATTTTGACTTTAGTTGTGTCAACTTGTCAATGGTAGTTTTCGATTGGACTGTCTGAGCTTCTATTCGGGTTGACTTTTAAGCCACTAGCCCCCTACACACTTGGCAAAATGTTTTGAAACATGCTCCATACACATACGAAAATATCCAATTGCAAGAGATTGACAAATTTACACCAAAATTTTTGGTTTTGTTGCAATGCATGGTGTGCACAAAATTTAGGGTTCTCATTGATAGCAATTGAAGAAACATTCAAAAACATTCATACTTCTTTAAAGTAAAAAAGATTGTATTTTTCACGTTCATATTATTTTATAATTTTCTTACATTTTTTTTAATATTTAGCTTTGATGTTCAAAAAACTTGCATTAATTTTGGGGTTTTTGAAAAAACATATTTTTTGTTTTTGTTTTTCTAAATATGCATTTCATTCAAATTATGATGTAGGGAACTGAGAATTGTCTTGAAATTTCTGATTAATAAACTCATGCCCAAGTTAGCTTTGGTCCAAAAAAGGGGGATATTCTAGTGCAAATCTTGAAGCAAATATCAAAATTTTGGTGCAAAACTCGAACAAATTGACCATTCCATACACTTTGAGTGCATGTCAAAACCTTTTGTACCATAATATAAAATTGCCCTTTAAACATCTTAAATGTCCTATATTTATTATAAATAACTTATGCAATCTTATACATAAATTGTATATGATGCAAATACAAATATAGTCTATAATTGGATCAAGCAAGCTCAATTTGGTTTCCAAATTAGCAAACACTCCAAATCAACATATACAGTATTTTTGAGTTTTTATAGATTCTACAACTCCTGAACTCCTCTCATTTTATAAAAAACCAGAGTCAACTCAACCATAAGTTCTGTATGCAATAATCTTCATCTATGGCATCTCTATGCACTTTCAGAATTTCCACAAATTCAATCACTCTGAAGCGCAAACTCTCACATTAATTATTTTGGACAAAACTTTGAGATTATCTCAAATTTTTGACATTCCCCCATTTGAATAAAATATATATATGAAAGCACCCCATGCAGAGCCAGATACTAAGCTTATATATGAACAATTTCTACTGACCATACCTTTATCATTACGCCAAAAATCATTATGCATGGCACCATGCCAGATGTGAACTATCGAGCACAGTTTTTACGCAGTTTTTCAGGGCCACCAAGGCAATTCCATTTGACTGGCATTTAAAGGTAATTATGTTTGAATGGAGCATATCTGGGACATTTCCAAGTTGATTTCCATGTCCATTCTTGGTCAGTTTCTTTCACTTTGTTTGGGAGAAGTTACCATATTTGCTACTGTCAATTCTGGTGTAAATTTGACTACCATGGAGTCAATGAGTTTTAATATCACTTCAAATATCCGGAGGAAGTATACTCTGAAATTTCTTACAATCATCCGGCTTATTACAATCACATCCTCTCTCTCATTGTCATTGTACGAAATTGGTATAGGGAACGGATTTCTCATTGTACGGAATTGTAAGGAATGGATGTACAGCTTGGTTGAAAATTCAATTCATATAGTTGACATCGTACTCTCAATAGGAACATGCTCGATCACATGTATTAACATGAATTTTTTTATAATAGAGAATAGATCTCTTAGAATGGATCTCTCATTGTACAGAATTGTAGGGAATGGATGTACAGCTTGGTTGAAAATTCAATTTACATTGTTAGCATTGTACTCAATCTTGATAGTAACATACTCAATCACATGTATTAACAAGAAGTTTTTTTATAATAGAGAATGGACCTCTTAGAATGGATCTCTTATTGTACAAAGTTGTAGGCGGGAATGGATCTCTCATTATACGGAATTATAGAGAATGAATGTACTTGATTGAAAATTCATTTCATATAGTTGGCATTGTACTTTCAATATAGTAACATACTTGATTTCATGTATTAATATGAAAAATCTTCTAGTAGAGAAGTCAACATGTGAGAAAATATTACACAACAATTATAGGCCCTCTTTGTACAAACAATTTTTGGGGGAATTTTTGTGGAGCTAAAAAAAAGAGTTTGAATATGCATATGTGGGTACAAGTGAGTTGAGTTTTTTACAAGCCTTGGTTGAGTTGTAAGAAAATCAACTTGGATAAGGGAATGAGAGTACATCCATTAAGGACTAAGGGATATTCTATATTTACAAAATTTTGAAGATAATATATAAAATACAACTTTGAAAAAATTGTTTAATGATGAATCTCAAAAAATAGTTATAAAATATGATCCATAAATCATATGTATACAATTAGGTCTAAATATCAAATGATACACGAACCAATATTCTTCAATAAATTTTGAAGCCAAAAATGGAAAATTCCATCTAAAATCAATAGTAGATTGAAAATTTTTAATCTTTATAATTATCTTATTTCTAAATTTTCAATTATTAAATTCTAATCATAGTGATTTTTGAAAAAATTTCTTTAATTTTTTTTATTCAAGTCATTTTTTAATGGTCCTTTTTTGAATTGAAGAGTTTATATTTTGAGGTCAGACCTACCAATACCTATTGAATATTAGAATATTTACAAAGAAATTTTTTCAAAATCTATACCTTACAAATATTAAAGAACTAACAAGAATCTTTAAAAAAAATGATGGATGGAAAAATATATTTTTGTGTGCTTGGGATGGGTTCGGATTCATCCATTGTTTAAAATTTGAACTTTGGGTCTTTTAGGGGTTAATGACCCTTGAATCACCAATTTGCTTTAAGGTCAAATTCAATGTATCATTTGTATGTGGTCCCCAAATGTCATTCAAACTCAATTGTGTCCATAGAAGGGGTCAATCAGAATAAATATAATATCATATTAGTATTTTGAAAAATTGAATATGAACATTTGATAATATTTAATTGGAATGCTTTATCAAAAATATTGTTATAAAAATGTTTCTTTTGATTTATTATATTATTGTACGCTAATGATATAGTTTTATAAAAAGATATATAACTAGGGCTCCGTTTCTCTTAGCACTACCAGTGAGGCTTGACAAAAAGGTTTCTATACCCAATTTGGGGGTTAGGAGACCTTAGCGATGGGAATTTTCAAATGGTTACTAAAGTCTATAAAGCATTAGCTTTGAATTGGTAATTATTTTTTCATTGATATTCTTTAGTTATTCAATTATGATTCTACTTAACCTCTCAAGTTTCAAGGCCTTTTCTTCATCAAAAAAGGTTTAAAATTGTCATTTCGTGTATACAAAAAACTTCTAATGCAATTTTGCCATACCTAACCATAGGATCTTGCAATAGATTGGTACGAGAATGTATGAAAGAAATTTCATAAACTTTGACAACAAAGATCGCAAGATAAATGCATACAGAGCGATGAAAATATGATTTCTTGGCATTGTGACAAACTAATTTATGAGACTTTGAATCCCTCTTAACTTAAACAAATTTTCACTACATCTTTTAAATTTGAAAAAAAATATCATAAAGAGTTGAGTGGAAAGTCTAGAATTTTTTTTTAAAATAATTTGATTTTCAATCTTAAGAGAATTATTATGTAGAAGTAGATATGAAATAGAGGGAAAAATAAAATCATTAATAGAATAATAGCTCTAAGATGGAAACAAAATAGAATAATTGCAATGGTTAAATTTTTCTAAAAATCAAAGTTAATCCTATGGAACTTTTTGTTTTGAAAAAATCTGAAAATTGAGTTTAGAAATGAAACCTACATGTTATTTTTTCAAGAAGATGTTGACTGTAATTGCTTGCAAAACAAGATGCTCCATCCCATGCTCCATAACTTTCACATCACAAATCCAAATGGAATGAATCAAAGCTTCAATGTAGACAAAAATACAATCTATAAGAAAACGAATTTAGAAATTTATTTCAAGTTGTTATAGATTTCTTTTGTTGCCAACCTACCCCACCAAGTTGAAATTTAGGATTATTTTTATATAAATTTTTCTCCGAGGCACCAATTGAAATAAAAATGATATTTAAAAAATCTAATTAGTTTCTCTATGTTATGAAATTTTTTTAAAAATAATTGCTCATAGGAGCTTGAACAAAATCCATTTTGCCACCCCTAGGGACTATGGGATTTGGGGGGTAAAATAATATAGAAAGTCTTTTCAAATATTGTCCAAGAATTTAGAAAAATGAATTTTCAACTATGGAGTTCTGGTTTTAAATGAACACAATAAAAAAAATTCTAGATTCTTGAACATATATGAATTGTTATGAATTGTTTCACTTTCTATACATAAATTTATAGTAATTTATAATTTTTACCACAGATGTAAAATTTTTACAACTAATAGAAAACAAGAAATCACAATACTAAAAAAAAATCATCACATTCATCAGTACTTGCAAAATGAGGTTTGAAAAATTAAATATAGGCTCATTCTTTGAAGGTTAAAAATCTCCGGATTTTAGTTGACATAGAAGTCATGGCAATTGTGAATTCATTATGTTGAACTTTGGAAGTATATGTTGACCAATAGACTATGTTGAACTTTGTATTTGTCTATATTGAAACCTTGAAGATTTGGATTCCATGGTTTCAAAATGAACCCTTTGAACTCTCATATTTTTTCAAATCCAAATTCCGATCCAATTTTTAATGGACTTTGTTTTAGAAATGAATTGCACCTGATAAATTTCCATTGGTTCGCTCAAAAACTTTTCAACTCCTTTGATTGAAAGGACATTGAATTCTGTACAGATCTCACCCCATGTTTACCAAGTAGTCCTTTTCAAATCTCTTTTTTGGCTTTTCTAAATTCTAAATTCTTTTAGTCTGTTTTCATAAATTAATAGAACCTCAAAAATTTCTACTTGGTTCCCTCAAAAAGCTTTTTAAGTCCCTTTTTTGGAAAGACAATTTTTCCATGGGTTTCAATTTTAGTCATGTAAATTCAAAATTCCATTATTTTTGTCATGGTTTCAAAATTCAATTGTTTTCATCTTGGCTCCATTCCACCATTTTTGTTATGATTCCATTGCATATTTGTGACGTCAAATAGATCCAGTACAAAAAAACTCCAAAAGTCACTCCAAAAATTGTTTGAACCAACCTAAAGGTCATCACTAGAATTTTGTAACCAATTGAGCTTCACATCCATAACCATGAAGTGTTGATTTTTATATTTTAGAATTATATGGTAAAAAAATTTGCACCACGATGTTCAACACTATATTATAAACCTACATAGAAATTTTCATATTTTTGGAGCATCAATTGCATTTAATATGAATTCCTTTGTGTGTTTTTTCATAAATTCATAGAAATTTCAACTCTTCACAAAAATATGTAAAATTCTTACAACTAATAGAAGATATGCAATGATCACATCTCTAAAAACAAATTACATTCATGAGTACTTGCAAATGAATTCAAAAAAGTAGCAATAGATTCCTCCTTTGAAGGTTATGGAACTCTTGGCAACTATAAACTTGTTATGGTCAACTTTGGAGCATGCATTGATCAATAGCCAACATTAAACATTATATTTGTCATTACAAAAACCTCAAAGATACAAATCCCATTAGTTGACCTCAAAACCTTGCAACCCTTATATTTATTTTATTTTTAAGTTCTCATTCTTTTGCCTTTATTTCATAAATTAATTGAAACACAAAGGCCAAAGGTTTTGATTGGTTTCCTAAAAATCTTTTGAATTTTCTCAATTCAAAAGACATTATGGGCTTCAATTTTAGTCTTATGACTTTGAAAATTCCATTATTTTTGTCTTGAATTCATTTCACTATTTTTATCATGTCATTCTTCTACCATTTTCATCCTAGCTTCATTTCACCATTTTCATCATGTCTTCATTCCATAATTCTGGTTTAGGCTTTGATTTTAGTTGTGGTGCTTTAAGAAGCCCCCATGGTTACAAAATGAACCTTAGATATGCCAATAAATAAATTCCAAAGTTAGCCTCAAACTTTGGCTAAGCCATTCCAACCTAAAGGTCAAAATTGGAATAAAATAATAAAATAATATCATATATTGATTATTGATTATTGATTATTTTAGCTTAAAAAACTTAGATTCTATATTATTTGTCACATTCCTTTGTTGATTCATACTCACAAGCACATGTTGCAAATTATAAATTAAAAGATCATTGCTAACACTAGAAACCTTCAAGAATAATATGTTTTTTGTTTTAATCAATCTAGAAGTTAGGTAATACTATTTTCTTATTTTTTGATTTATAAACCTTTTGTTGATCAATTTACATTTTGAATTTATTTACTCTTGATTTTACATATGATTTAGATTTTTACAATCACAAGGGTTGTAGGTGACTATCCCTTGAAACAATGCAAGCATGTCTTGCTTCTGCAATTCCTTGCCCGCCTTTTTGAAAAAATCCAAAGCTATTGATTTCAATTAAAAAATCCATCCCCTCTCTCCAATGATGTTGATCTCCAATTAAATAAATAAATAATTGTCGTTGATCACTATTGTGTGAGATGATCTTGGCCATTGGTGTTGTAGGATATGGAATGTTGTACAAAATACTATACACAACACATATAATATGTAGAACATACAAAGAGTATGTATGTATGCACATGGGATACATACATATCTATATGAAATACAAATATGAATTATATATGTATATAAAATATGTATGACAAACAAATTTCAGATATCCCATATCATTTGCACTCCAAACAAATTTCTTAAAAAAATATAAAAATGGGGTGGGGGTGAGAATTTCACAAGCACCCATCTCATTTTCTCAACCAATAGCCAAGTGACACATGTAATCCTTTCATATTTTTTGAAAAAGTATAACCGCCTATGGTTGAATGGCATGTGTTCTCCGTCAATTTTTCATGTATGGTTTTCTCAAAAGCCACAATTTCTCACTATCTCATTTTCTCATAAATCCACAATGATATTATTGTTATTATACAAATGTGAATAATAGGCTGCACCTTGGATAATTTAGAAATTTAAATCTCACTAACACATAATAACATTTTTTTAGAACCATCAAAGAAAAAACAAGGTCTCAAATTGTTATTAGTTAATGACAAATATTCATATATTATATGTTTACTAGTCAATTCTGAATTTGACCTTCAAAAACTTGGCGTTCTAGGGATAATTCCAAGATAGGCTAATCACTATAGAAATCACCCTTTTGGTTACCATAAAAATCATTTGCTTTAAAAAAAACAATAGCAAAAAAAATGAAGGTCAAACTAGTGTGTAAGCCCTCCCCTTTTCACATGAAATTCCGAAGATGAACATCTACACTTCTGTACTACATACAAGGATTCTTTGTCATCCATCAAACACTTAGTGTCTGTGATGTCCTTCTACGGTTAAGAGGTGCCAATTTATAAGATCATGTTCATCACGTCTTTCCATAGACACCTTCTCACCTTTCAGCAACTTACCCCTAAAAACCTGTCTACAGATTTGAACACAATCTGAAAAAAATTCACAAAAATTTGCAATTCATATCAGTACCTTCCTCACAAATTGCAGATGGGTTTTGAAGGATTGGAAGAGAATTTGAAGGCAGAGCTCAAACAGCTCAGGATATACCGGCATTGTTAGCAAGGGTGCAATATTAGTGTCACTGCAAAATTAGAAGATATTGCAGGTTTTTCAAACAACTAATATTATATTTGTGGAACTAAAAGACTTCTCAGAGAGGTCATCTAGATCTATGACGCACTACTTTTTCTTTTGTGGAAATTAGTGCAATATAGTGAATATTTCAGTTTCTGCTATATTAAATATTACACATAGTATATCTTGTAGAATAATGTCACATACACTAATAGGATTAATTGGTGTATGGGTAACCTTACCTAATTCAAACAAGTAGTACCTTGAATGAACACCGTGACCATCTTTTACTATGCGTACATTATTCAAGAATTTAAGAATGTCCACAAAATTAACAAGTCAAAACTTGTGTCTGTATTGATCATTTACCCAAAATACTATGAACCCTTTTACCTTTTACATATAGTATTTAAAGAAGACATTATGTAGTTAGTAGCATTAGAATCTTCTTGCAATTGTTGACAAGAATGAAAAAAAAATTGGCTAGTCTAATACTCCCTTTGTCCCAAAATGATATTTCGATTGGACAAAATGTTCAATTCTAGGCTGAAAATAACAATATCAAAACTTATTTCTAAGTATTTCAAGGAAATAGTTATCTATTTATTGAATCTCCAAGAACAAAAAATGATCATTTTTGAGCAACCAGAAGATCATTTTGGGACAAAGGGAGTGCGCCCAATGCTTGGAATGTGTAAATAATTAGGTGAAGTTACCTTAAGTAGTTGAGATGAACACATTGGATTTGTTGGCTCATTTGACTTCACACTAATTGTTGTACAGATAATTGCAGAATATGAATACAACAATGCCAGGCCCAGATAATTCCAACACTGATGAAATTGTTTTGGACGAGAGCTCAAACGAGAATTGTACAAAAAGTTTGAATCCTGTTTCAACTTTACCACCGTACTTCCAGGAAGCTGAAGAAGAGGTCGGTATCACACTCTCTATTGTCACATTTTTGTATAAATATTCTTAAAATATGTCTTTTATTTACCCACTCAAGATCACTCAATCCCAATTGGGGTTACAGCA
The DNA here is from genome assembly GCA_963920665.1 of Straminergon stramineum. NCBI lineage: Eukaryota > Viridiplantae > Streptophyta > Bryopsida > Hypnales > Calliergonaceae > Straminergon > Straminergon stramineum. Next base: position 19,650,271 of record OY987271.1, read on the forward strand.
TGGTGTTTTTTTTTGTTTATTTGGTGTACAAGGTGCTTGAATTGATGTATACAACAATTACAAATTTTTGTCTTCATATTGAGTTGGATCTAATGACACATGATATCTCTAATTTTAGATCATAATTGCACCTCATACATGTGTGAGAAGTAGCAAAAAAACCACATATTCTATATGTACGGTGTTCTATTTGAGTACAATTTATTTAGGTTTACATATTAAAATGACCCTTCAAATGAAAGATGTTAATTAGTTGTTGAATTTTCAATCATGGTGAATTTCATTAAAATGGCGGTATTATTGTGCCATTTTTGACATATTCCATGCCATTTTAATGGAATGTCACGTAATTTCTAACAAATTCCATGCCTTTCTAATGAAATGTTGTGCTAGTCTACTGAAATATCGCCAATTTAATGAAATTCACCATAATCCCACAATATGTATTTTGCTGTATTTTATTAGATACTTCATATTCTAAGAGTAAAATAGAGGACCATGTATTATATACAATGCCCATTAGCCCATTAGCCCACAAAGATTTAAGTGAACATGCATGCATAATTGGACCGGTCCACCTCCTCATATTATGTTTTGAAAGTGTGATGGGAGTATTTTGTGACATTTAAGAATTTTCAGTCAGTATTTGCAATCCTTACCTAGTTTCTCAATAAGCAAATACCTACTTGACCTTCTTTAATTGTGGGAACATATTGGCTAGGGGTCAATGCTCTTAAGCTAGCCATACCCATTGTCATCTTGTCGGTCATTGCATATATTTTGACTTATCAGATTCAAATTTTTTTAGCAAAAGATCGAACTTACGGCGAACAAGGCGGGATGACTGCTGGCGACGCCGTCAGTTAGTGCAATTAGGAGAGGGACTGATTTCTTTGGGCCTCTTACTGGCGTCACTGCAGGCGAGGGAGTTGGCAAAAGTGATCCGTAGAATGCACGCTGCAGATAAGCGCTACTGGGAAGAAAGCGAGTTTTTGCTGCTTCGGAATGAAGTTGCACTTCACACACTTTTCCAGGACAACAAATCGACGATCTCACCGCGCAAATCAGTAGACCAGTTCCCAGCTGAGGTACCGGTACAATCGAAACTCAGAAGTCTCCCACGCCAGTCAAGTTTCGTACAAGCTAGCAGAAGGTTATAATTACATGCAATAATCTTCACTTTATTAATTCAGATCAAAGATGACACCCTCAAATCAATAACGCCAATTTCATTAAATTGGCTGGTGATATTCCATTACGTACTTCGACGCAGTTCCGGACGTGCGGCCTGAACCCAAAATCGATCTATTGATTCTATTCCTGTGCTAGTTTGTGGCTTAGACCTTTGTGAAGATATCTGATTGTCACAAAAAATTTGGGTGTGCGGATTGATTGCCAATGTAATGAAATAGACGTTAATTGTTCCAGGGAGATGCAGAAGGTTGGGAAGCTGAGAGTCCTTGTTTTCAAGAGATCAAGGCTGATGAAGAACAACGAAGAAGCGCCATGGTCGACAGTGAGGTTGATCACAAGGCAACTGTTGGTAAATGGAGGGGAGTCATTGATGGCTTGCGAGAGCAGAATCAAACAACTCCACAATCACTTGATGTTCAAGTAATTGAAGATCGTATAGACAAGGTACTTCGATGTAATCCACAATGTACGAGCTTGGTAATGGAAATATAGTCTTCAATTTCATTAAATCGTCCATGAGATTCGGAATGCCAATAGTGTAGTTTGTGACATTCGTGTACACAAAGTTCTAAAATTATAGATTCAGGATTCAAGTGATGCATTTTGAAAAGTGTCAAAACTTTTGGAATTCTGCCAATTTTAAACATGAGTTCTTGTAGGAAAATGCAATTTAAAACAATAAGTATAATTGGCATTTCCTGTAATTAAATTAGCTTGAGCAATAACATATTTGTATAACATACAAACGTAAATTACGTATTGATTTTCCAAAATATTTCTACCTTATGGATCTTGTGGAATTGGAAAATTGAATAAGGTAGAAGGTTTTAAAACCAACAAGGTAGAGGATTCTAAACTAGTTCAAAATATGTTCACTGTGATCATTTCAAGATGTATCATTATATATGCCTTGACTTCTTTTGAAATGTGACTTACAGACATGTATTATAGACATGCATTTTGGTTTCAAATGACCACCATGCTTGCATTGGAACCATCTCAGAACCTAAGTTGTTACCTTAGAAGAGGTCAATAGATACATACTTAGAATCAATTGTGAATCTATAGGCACGTTCAGATTTAAACTTTCTGGAGCAACAAACAATGCAAATGGAAACAGAGATGAAGACACTACAAATGGAGCTTGCTAAGTTGAAGGATCAACTTTGCCAAACTCAAATTCAATATGATAAATGACATCCTTCTATAATGGAAAGCTTTAATTCTTAAAGGTCTAAAAAATCCAATTGTGGTTGCAATATGGTGTCAATTGAATATTTTGACATAAGTGGTTCATGAATTAAAGTATGTCCTAGTGACAAAAGAGTGCCTTCATCTTGAATTGGATCCCATGACATGGCACTTCCAATTGGGATCATTATTGTATGCATTTTTCATGTATGGTGTAGGATATGAGAAGGTTAGATATTAAAATGACATCCAAATGAAAGATGTTATTTGATGAACAATCTATCCAATGGTATACATCTTGGTATAATTTTAGTACATAGGGAGTCCATATTTTAGGAGTTAGTCAAATTTTTACCTTTTCTATTGGACACCAAAAGAAGGCCTTGCATTTGATAAGAACGCTTGTGATTGTTTGGGTTATACTGAAAACCTTTATCTCCCAAATGTAGTTAAACTTTATATTAAAGTTGCTTGTAGTTAGTGTAAATATATTTTTTGTTTTAGTAGATGAAGATGCCTCTTTATAATAGATTAAATTTTCTTTCCCTAAGGGTTTAGTAATGAGACAATATTTTTCTAATTTCAAAAACTAAAAGATCACATAATTAGCAAAGGAATTCTTTTGATCCACTTAAATAATCCTAGACCATTGAAACTACAAAATTCTGTGAGACCAAATTTTCATAGTTATAATACATTGTTGGAGATGGAAAAAGAAATTCAAGATTTTTAGGTATTTGAAGTGTATTTTTCCTTAACCTTCTTTGAACATCAACTATTCATCACATTTGAGATGGGGTGTAAATCAAGTTCTCTTAATTTACCACAAGCCTAGAATACAAATCCATGTGACAAACTTAGTCAGAGGCTTTGAAATTTATTGGTTCAGAGTGCAAAATACTTTTGTCCTATTAGTGAGGGTGCAAAATTAGCCACCTACAAAATTAATGTCACTACAAATGCTTATTTCTGTGGAAATTGGTACAATAAATGCAATTTCAACCTAGAGTAATTCAATTATTCTAAAAATAGTCTGACTTCGATAAATTAGCATCACACACCAATAGGACAAATCAATGCAGTGCAACACACTAATCCTTCAACAGGCACTAACACTAATAGGATAAATCAGTGCTATATAATGTGACTTGAATAAATTAGCATTTATCACTAATAGGATAAATTAGCGCATTGAAAACGATTATTCAATTACCGTCCACATCAAATAGTGTTACAGTCGCCACCCTTGATCATTCAACTGAGGCAAGAGGGAACGAGTTCATAAGTTAAGCCACAGTGGGCACCAGCTTTGAGTTCAGAGTTCTCATTTCCGCATGAATGAAACACAAAACTAAAGTCGACTGCCTTTTCAAGCACCAGCCATTGTAGAATTCATGAAGATCATGAGAGAATGACATCCCTCTGTGCTAGACATTTCAGCACAGCCTAGAAAATACAGAAACATCCAACTGGCGACAGAGCATGTCGACACAACGCACAACAACGGATGAGCCAGCCATACAAGATCTGAAAGTAGGCGGACATGAATCTTCTCAGATTTGTGTCATGTTATTTTGTGGACGGATATTGACCTGCGAGATTGAGTAATAGATTTGCCAGAAAAAAAATCCTTGTAGATTCTGACAAGCGATGTTAACAAAGTCCAAGTAAAGACTGACAAAGTTGGGTTAATAACTCAGAGAAATAGCTTCACTGGACTTGAACTGGAATTAGAGGAAAGCAAGTGGAGATGGAACATACCCGAGAATTGAATGGCAATGTAAGTACAAGACTGCTCAGCCATTATTAATGCAATCCAGGTAAAAGTCGTCATATTAGTACAAGCTATTAGCGTAAGGGTATACTCCTGATGTATAGTTACAATTTCAATTGGAACATAACACATTCAACTCTGTGCACCTTAGGATAGAAAAGCTGGAAGATAAGGCAGCAATCGCTAGTTCGGGTTCCTCTTCAAGTAAAAGGGAGAAAAGGGTTTCCGTGGTAGGAGAGATACTCTTACTTCTTTACAGGTCTGCATCAGTCTTCTTACCTTGCACGACAGGTTGTGGAGTAAGAATCTCAGCAGGCGGTTTGGGGGGCGGCTTTAGTCTCCTTCCAACTGGACGACTCTCAAAATCGGACTCTGACTCTGAACCGCCGCCACCTTCGGGGTCCGAGTCTAAATCTGTTTCCTCGTCTTCAGAACTGTCGCTTGATTTGCTATGCGCAGCGTATTTCCGAGTGGATGATGCCACAGGCCGTATAGATGGCCTTCCAAGCGCAGAAGCTAAGATCGCGGATTTACTAGGCGGTCCGTTTAACGTAACTTTCGTTGACGGCGGTGTGATTTGCAGCTGCGGAGCATCTGGTTGAAATTTTTTGGATGGGCTATCCCCTATGTAACCTCTTAGCTTGTCTGAGACATGAGTTACTTGCTCATCCGTTGTCGCCCTCAGTATCGATACGTCTGCAGGACGTCTGTTCGACAACTCACCAGAGGTTGAAGGGGAAGGCATAGAGTTGCACAAAACCTCGAGCTTGGAAACGAGTTTCTCCTTCGTAGATAACTCAGGTTCAGCAAACTCAGACTCGTCCCCACTCATGGAGGTGATGGAATTGTACCGTTCAGCTGCGAAAAATCGTCCCGCCAGACCCCGTCTCTCGTGATCGGGAGTGGTGGCATACCCGATATCTGTATCGGGACTTCGAGGTCCCTGGTCAGCGGTCTTCGGTGGTATAATTATGGGTGGGATTGGCTTTGAGTCGGCTGGGAGTGAGATCGCATTACCCAAGGTCCGAGTTTGGTTCACAGGCTCTGGAAAGTCAGGAAGGGGTCCGTCCAATTGGGCGAGATCTTCATCAGCTGTAGCAGACTCTATACTTTCTGCAGTTGCAAGGCTTCCCGCAAGTGGAAGAGACATCGACCTCTCAACAAAGTGATGCGGCTCCAAATGAACATCCATAGGAGCAGCCGGGGTCTCGGGTAGTAGGACGGTGTCAGCAGTAAGCTCCTCATTGTCATTCATAGGATGATCTGTGGCAACTTCCGGCTCATGAGGCTCCTCATGACTAGCAGGAACATCACCGAGGATGACGTCGGTGTGAAGGTCACCAGGTACAGCCCCGGAATCCTCTTCTACAGCGGCAGGGGGTTCATGAATTTCTTTCTCCACAGGAAGTACATCCTCCAACTCCGGTATATCGTGCAACTCAGTATCATCGTCGACCTGTGTCGTATCCTCGTGAGCTGGGGTTGCTGGAGGATGGCTTTCGTCAATAACAGCTTGTGCTGAAACAGAAGGGTCTTCATGCGGGATCTCAACTGGAGGGGTGTGCTCTTCAGGAATATCATCGGCATGTGGAGCAGTGTCTCCATGAGTTCCTACAGCATCTACTGCTTGCTGGTTATACAAGTCGATGTCACGATCGTGAGCTTCATCCTGCCTTGTCGGAAGAGGTGACTCCATCTCCCTGTTTCCTTGATGCAAATCTGCAAAGTAATGGCGTCCCTCGTCACTGCCACTGGAGGAAGGCAAATCTTCCTCTTGCACCGTGAAAGGTGGTGGTTGGCCATGAGTACCATTAGCCAACGATAACTCATCCTGTGAAATAGACTCTGCATCCAACGACCGCTCCCCAAACTCGAGATGCATATCTTCATCATGATCACTGTGATGGTGATCATATTCATCACTGTCAGAGGCATCTTCAATATATTTCAAAAGAGGAGCAGTGACCGAAGCAGGACCGGTTATTTGTGGTGGCATGTCATGTTCAATGGGGGGAGGTTCGACATCGTCGAACATAGACGTATCAGAGTCGAGTCTTCTAGAAAAACTCGGGTGAGGTGAGAAAAAGTCATGGGGAAGATCTCGGGTGTTAGTCGCTGCGGTAAATGAAGGGGCCGTCTCAAAACTTCTGCCAGATGGAACGTGAAAAGAATTCCAAGAACCGGAGTTAGATAATTCAGATACGCCTTGCCTTTGAAGATTATGCTCCTCGGCAAAGCTCTCCTCCTCCGCAGGAATCCTCCGAGTTACTAACTTCACCATCAGTCGGGGCTTCTCCTCAGCTCTGTGAGCGAAAGCTTCCTGCAGAATGGAAACGTTCTCATCATTCAATGACGCCCCCCTAAAATTCTGGTTTCGCAATTTCTGCTCCACCCACATGAACCCAGAATCTTTGCAAGAAGATACCCAATCACCGAGCACAGAACGAATATCCTTGCTGGATTTCTTTCTCTTCACATCCCTCGTCACATCATCTGCTCTAAAACCCGCTTCATCTTCGGAATTGAGTTCTGAAGAACTGTGAAGCTCACGCTCCTGCTCAGAAGGATCTTCGAATTGAGGACCCATGGTCACTAACGCCACCAGAAACAAGGCTGTTGAGATCAACAGGGGCGAGAAGAACTTCAGAATCGGCCAAAACGGAGGTGTGAAGAAAACCAACAAACTGCAGGAAACATACGGATGATCCCGTATGAGAGTAAACATATCAGCAAGCACGCTCGAGCCCATTTGGTCTAGGCACTTGATCAAAGATTTCGCTGTCGTGGTGCTGCCTCCCAAGCTGGATGCTGGTCGAAATGGTGCTTTTTCAATAGTAAGCGTGACTGGTCGGAGTATCACAACATGCTTGACAAGGCAAGCAGACAAGCGCCACCTTCAATCCAGCCTGCACCACGTTTCAGCTCCAATTGATGCATAACTTCAATCACCAACCCCAGATGAGAAGGTTATGAGACTTCCATTGAGAGGGCGCTTTATTCAAAAAGGTCGTCCAGCATTAGTTAAAAGAGCCATGTCTTCGAAAAAGAAGTGGAATTGCGCGGGGTCCTCCCTGTTCACTCAAGATACGAAAATGTCAGCCCAGTTTTTTCATTTTAAAATGATATGAACTTCCTCAGTATTCAGTAAATATCCACTGGACTCTAATATATCCAACATAATGTTAGATTATGCAATCACATACTATCTTACAACCATTTCGTCTAATAATCAGGGACTGATCTTTGGTTTTCGTGAAAGTCGGAGGATGTTGCCAAGACGTTAATAAATTCTAGCGTACAACCAAGAGTTCTAAACTTTAAATGACAACAAAATAATCAGAATTTCAGCAGTAGACATCTAAAACGAGCATGGCGGGCAAGGATTACAACAATGAGCTCCGCCATTAGCAGCTCATTTGAGATTCAGATGCTGAGAAGAGTTTCGTGAGCATTTGTTGTTGTCACATCCACACACTAAGTGATGCCAGGACAAAAACTATGAGCACAATTGTACTGTGCTGCACAGGTGATTGATCTCCCTAAGGCCCTTAGTGCTCGCGGAGAGTAAAACCATCACCCGACGACAATTAGCAAGAGTGCCGTACAGAGATATTCTTAAAAAAACACTTTATTACCGCAGAGTCACTCTATAGTAAATCAGAATTACAGGCTACCGTAAAATTGCAGTAGGTGTCGAGGCAAATTCGCAGCACACTCGAGATACCAGTTCTGAAAGTTCAATTTATCGTTTTCTGAGGTAAGCCAGCAAGTTCCAAAACCCTCCCCCTTCGATGAAAACATTTTTACTGCAAAAGCAAAGCGTAAGCACTGACTGGCTAACAACGAGAAACCACATGAGATAATTGCACGATCGGACTCCAAACAGAAACTCCAAATAGCCACGCTCTTATTGAAATTACAACTGGCAACCCTCTCAAGCCAGTACACGGTGAGAAGTCTACGTCCCTGAAGATGTCGTGATAAGATAAGGGAGCAACTAATTGCTGCAGAAGCCCAGATGGAAGACCTAATTAGCTGATAGTTACGAATGCAAGGAACACCCTGAATAAAATTTCCACCACACTCAATGAAATTCAAAACTCCTATGAAATTCCTAACATTCTATAAAAGTCTACTCCTGTAAAATTCAGAACATCATTAAGATTCTTCCCAACTAAACCACTTCAGCATTCATCAAATTGGATAAGAAAGGTGAAGGATTCAGAATTCAGAGTGAACTTTGCTAAGCTAACACCGCCGCACCTTAGTTCCACATCTGCTTCATCAATTGCCAGATCGTTTCAAACTCTTCTGGTGTAACACGCGATACAAATAATATTAGAGAATGACCGTACAACGCAAGTACAAGTAAGCGCGTAAGCAAGCTAACAAAGAAGTAACGATAATACAATGCCGATCTATTGAATAAAAAGTCTTGAGAATATTGCAATTAATCAAAGAAAGGTTAACAATCGCATCCACCACATCACTATCTTCAACCAATCCCAAGCATAATGAATACAATCCAACTTACAGCTCCGGTTCTTCACAAACCTTAAATTCAAAATCAAACAAGCGCCTAAAGAAAAAAACTTCTACACCGTTCCCTCCAACTTCATACGACACCTCGATCAAACCCAAAAACACTTCCACGAAATCGGCCAAGAACACGAAAAAAAAATGTTAATTAATCAAGCTTCATGAACAATCCGAAATCCAAACGAAAATTCAAACTCTTCACCTACAGACAAAAAACTCAAAACAGAGCAAACGCAAACCAAAACTGCAAGCAATTTCACATCCCAAGCCAAAGAGACACATTCAAAAAACCCTCACCAAAAGAGGAAACGTAAGACCACGACACAATCATTCACGTACCTCCCAATGGCTCCGCCTTCCGCACTATCCCTCTCTCCTCCAAGCACCCCTGAATTACACGAAAACAAAGAGATTCCAGTAAGTCTCGCTGGAAGCAGGAACTCACTCACTCACTCACTTCCTCACTCACTCACTCATCCACTCATCCACTCACTCACTCATCACTAATAAGCAGCAGCAGCAGAACGAACTCCGACAGAAGGAAAGCCCACACACATCATAATAAGTGCACACACAGCTTGTAAGTAGGGTTCGCTTGTGGGGAGAGACGAAGTTCCCACGAGTTGTTCCCCACGATGGGAACAGAATGTGCTCGCTAGAAAAGGACCATAGTGTACTAAGGATCATGCTACGGCCTGGGCTAGAGCTCTCTCTCACATGGTCTCACTGGCTTGCCTGCGGTCTTTTCTGGAGGGTGAAAGGGAGAGAGTCAGAGAGAGATGTAAAAAACCTCTGTTCTCTATTTTTAGGTCATTAAATGGTGTATTTTTGTGACTAATTTCGTACTTCGGAACTCCGTGTCAGTAATCGGGGGGGCTCTGATTCCAAATCTGACTTCAAATTTCCCCAATTGGATCACCGAATGGTAAACAATCAGTTCGTAAGTGAGCCTTCAAGACCACTCACTCAGATGACGAAGCTCTGGCTCCGGGCCCGGGACCCTGGCCCTGACCCCTATACTACTGTACTGTACCTTCCCTTCCCTTCCCTTCCCTCCTTCACAGAGCACAAGAGAACAAGAGCTGGGCGTCCTTCCCAAGACCAGTGGTCCCAGGGTCTTGTACGAGAGCCATGAGGTGCCCTGCATTTACTGCAGGCTTTGGAATCTGGGTCTCTTCATGCAGTTGAAATGGTGTCCTTGCATTGTTTTCTCTTTTTCTTTTTCAATCTCGTAAGTTAGTTCCTCTGCCAGTCTGCGAATTCGTCGGAGTCTACGTTATCTTAGGACGTGAACAATGCACGGCACCGTGACAGATTCGGAGTGGCAGGAACTGAAAATGTGGACTGGGTTGGGAACTACTGTAAGACTGTATAGAGGGAGGGAGGGAAGTCAGGGACAGACTGAATTTTTATTTTTTTTTCGTTTTTCGGTTGATGAGTTGATGAGGGTGGAGCTGCCGGCATCCGATCAGCAGTGGAACGGATCATCCAAGTGCTGCCGTCGTGACTCGCTTGTTTTCTGGGTGAAAGGCAAGTTACAACCGAGTCTGGAGGAGAATTTTTGTCTTCGAAGGTACAGGATCAGGAACCAGGAAGCATTCATTCCGGGTGGAGACGTGAATCACGGGACATAACTTATGTTCTTTCAGTATTATTACTAGTGTGCCTTGTGCCGTTGCCACAGTCAAAATAAAAGTAAAAGTATTTTTCTCATTTTTTTTTTATTCGTAAAAACTTCAAAATTCAATAACTTTCACACCATTGATCAGAACACCATGAAACAAAGCCCATGCACCCCTCCTCACTGAGGGCTTTCCAACTGTACCAAACACATGGCTGGGGGACGCACGGACCGGGAGATCTCAACATAAGTAACAAAACAAAACAAACAAACAAACAAACTGTCTTAATGTGTGCATTACTAGTGTGCCCTATGACATTGCCACAGTCAAAATAAAAGGAAAAGTAATCTTCTAATTTTTTAATTCATAAAAACTTTGAAATTCAATAACTCACACCATAGGCCCAAATGTCAAGAAGCAAAGCCCGTGCACCCCTCCTCATTGAGGGCTTTCTCACGGTTCCAAGCACATAGCCAGGGGAGGCACAGTTTGGGAGATCTCAATGTAACAAACAAACAAATAGTAGCTTAACTTAAGGTATGGACTACTAGTGTGTCATGTGTCATTGCCACAACCAAAATAAAAGGAAAATGAAATGAAATTTCTTTTCATTTGTGTCAAAAAATAATATTAATAAAATAAAAGGAAAAGCAATTTTCTCATTTTTTAATTCATAAAAAACTTCAAAACCTCAATATTATTCACACCATAGGTCAAATGCCACGAAACAAAGTCTACACACACCTCCTTGTAAAGAGCTTTCTAATGGTACCACAAACACGACCAAGGGATGCACAATTTAGGAAATTTCACCATAACATACAAACAAACAAACAAACAAACAAACACTCATTTTCTAAAGATATAGATTATTAGGGTATGCTTGTACACTAATAATAAAAAATCAGAAGGTAAGTGGATCTAGAATAATATAAGGTGGGACACTGACTCTAAACCGCCATCTTCACTATGAGTACATCTCCAAAATCATTTCTATACTTGTGTAGAAGAAACCATTTTAGAAACAAACTTTGTTCCTTAATAACTTTTGCATGTTATATTCAAAATTGGTGCCTTCGAACCTCCTTTCACTTACCAACAAGAAAATACAAAAATTTAATGAGTCTAATAATAATATCTAGGCACAATAGCAAAAGTGGAAATTTTGGGGTATTCTTCTTAGTTACTTTTGTAAAAAATTCATTATTATTATTATTGGGTTCTATTGGCAAGGGAAAGGGGGGATGAACAAACTTTAGCATCTATTATTTGGACATTGCACAAAGAAGTTATGTATTTTTTTTAAATATTATCTCAAGGTATATCATATCCTCATTGCCTTTGAAGTTTGAATTGGACTCAAAACAATTTGCACAATAAAGTCTTGAAAATCTATAATGTACATATAGAAGAGAACTAACAAAAAATTTACAAATAATGAAGTGATTGAATAAAAAGAACCAAAATTCTATGTGGTGAGGACATATTTACATTCATTTACTATTGAAAATTTGAAGTCATTTGGTCTTTGGGGGCTAGTGGAATTGATTTTGAGAGGTCATCCAAATGGATTTGGTACTATAGCAATTTCAAATTGAACCATCCCATGACCACATAACAATCACACATGCAATAAAGTTAAGGGGGACAAAATGCATACAATGAATGACCTTTAAGGTCTTGTAAAAACACCAAGTGATAGTCCTACAAGAGCATAACTTCATAGTTGACTACCTTGATGATAGGTCCAACATGTGACAACACACAACAATTTGTAACATCCTATTAAAGCATAACTTTATAGTTGACTACCTTGATGATAGGCCCAACCTATGATAACATACAACAATCTGCAACATCTTGTAAGAGCACAATTTCATAGTTGACTACTTTGACAATATTTTCAAATGAAAAGATCAATTTGAATTTCAAAATCAAGTATTTAGAAGGAAAATAAAACAAAGGGTCTAAAAATAAAATAGTACATAGATTGGATTTTTTTCCAAGTGACATACTATAGAAAAATCAAAATATAACTAATATGATTTGAAATTTACTCAATGATGTGCATATGCCATGAACCAAGTTGCATACAAAAACATGGAAGGAAAGATGTTATTCACTATTTGCTTCAAATATGTACACTTGTCAAAGGAACCAAATAGTCCTAATTATCTTTAACCAAAACAGTAGGCCAATAATTAAATTATAAGCTATAAATATTTTCAAATTGTAAGCCCCATTTGACCATTGTAATTGAATGAAAATTTTCTTTGTTTTTGTTTTTACAAATGAAATTAAATATCTTCCTTAATACAAATTAGACATGTTGTCCTTTTTAGGTTAACCTCAAGATTTTAGGTAATCTACCAATGTGTTGAACATCCACATCCCTTGCATACATAAGAGGGTCTTAGGTGCACCAAAAATCTCCTTACAAATTATTTGTAGGATTTTAAAAAAAATCTAAATTAAGAATAAAAAAATGTATTCATTGCTTAATATCTAAAGTTCCAGTGTCTCCTTATAGGAAAAATGAGAGTTTTCAAAAGGTTTCTTATAATCTCAATTTCTAGTGTAATTGAGACCTTTTGTGAAGATAGAAAAACACATTTGCTTACTGAATTAGAACACCTCTAACATTTTGGTTTCCAAGTTTGAAATAAGCTTCGTGCAAACAGTATAATCTTCAAGATGCATCATCCAATGATCACAAAATTTTGGTAGTAATTGCATGTCCAAAAGATGTGCAATTCTATATGGTTAACCCCTAAAAGACCATTGTTCCTTCAGGGGATAAATAGGATTTCGGGCACATACCTAAAGTCTCAATTTTTGTCCTAATTTTTTGAAATATTTAACAAAGATAGAAAAATTGATTAGCTTTGTGGGAATAATCTTTGTTTTCATTTGGTGCTTGAGAACAAAAGTTATGCCCAAATAAGCTCAAAATAGGGGAGAGGGGGTAGCAAAAGAATATTTCAAAAATTAAAATTAAAATTTGTTTTTTCCTCATAGATTCTGTTTTGTTTACATGGAAAGCTTTGATTCATTCCATTTGGATTTGTTATGAGACAGTTATGGACAATCTTGTTTTTCAGGCAATTATTTAGAGCATCTTCTTGAAAAAGAACTTGTAGGGTTCATTTTAGAATGCAATTTTTACAATTTTTCAAAGAAAAAAGTTTTACATGGTTTAATTTCCTTGTTAGAAAAATCTAACCATTGGGATTAGTGCATTTTAATTCCATTTGAGATATATGAATAATTTAGATTTCCCTTCTATATTTTACCTACTTCTACTTAACAATTTTTTAAAGAATAAAAATTATTTTTTTCGTATTTTCTTTTTTTACCTAGACTCTCAAGTCAATTCTCCATTGTAAAGATTTAAAGCTCAAAACTCTGTAGTGCAAAAAATTAAACTTAAGAAGGTTCAAAGTCAAATAATATAGTCCTGGAGTGTACTGAAAAACTTATTTTCTTCACTTTAAACACAAATATCTTGCAATCTATGCCATCCAAATTTCTGAAATTTTTTCCACAAATTACCATAATAATTAGGTGTAAGATACTATAGTTATCTCTGCCAAAACTACACTTTTAAAATTTTTTTACTCTTTGCTATAAAAATGGCATTTTTGAGTGTGTTTTTTTGCAAGAAAAAGGCCTTGGTCATGTAGGGAATAAATGATTATTATATTTCATATAAAAAACAATACATGTATTTCAAAAAATAGGTTGAGAATGTAGTCACTATCTCTTGAAAATTGATAGCCTCCGTACCCTCCAAATATTTAAAAATAACCCTAGACCCCCTTATAACATGTTTTTTTACACCCCACCAATTTAAAATATATGTTGATTTGTTGACATGGTTACATATATAGGCATATGCGTACAATATGTGAAAATGCCATATGGATATGGCTTATAAATTTGACATACAAATATTGTTATGGATACTACATATGGTCACATATCCCATATCAATTATTATCACATATGCATTTTGGAAAAATGCATGCTTTGGGGGGTAATGAAAATTTAATACAATTATCATATTTTATTTTCTAGTTAGGGGGTAATGATAAATAAATAAAGAGACACTCAAAAGATGCACCCCATACATTACTTCGACTAGGGGAAAATGGGTTAAGGTACCTATAGTAAACTTGCCAATCACCGCACAGATGAAATTCAAATCCTTCTCCATATAAATATAGAGACTTGCATGTTTTGAAATTTGGCATCATCATTAAATGTCATGTTAAGATTCACCCTCAAAAAATAGAATGCAAAAAGATTTCTTCCTACAAATTTTATTGCAATCTAAAGGCCATGAAGCCAAAATCTAGTTAAAAATTCCTTGCAACCCTTCACCGCACGGTGTGTGGTCATTGGGCGGTGATACAAAATTTTGTTCTGATAGCAATTGAATTGGTAGTTGCATGGTGCAGTTAGTATATGGTAAATGGTAACAATTGTTGTGTGGTAAATGGCAAGTTTACTCTATTTGAAATTAATCCCTAAAATTCTTTCATGTTTAGAAGTCAAAAATTACTTCAAAATACTAGTCTCCAAAGCAAAGCTAAAAACTTCACATATGTTTATTTTTTAACAAATCCAACCATAGGATCCTTTAGTTAAGTTGTTAGAGTACACCCTTCTAAAATTTCAAAATGCAAAAAAGCTTACCAATTGCAAGATCATGATGCTTGGATTTCAAAAAGAAGTATTTTCAACTCTTCCCAAATGGTTACATTCCATCTTTCAAATTCTTTTCCCCAAATTGTTTAGATCCTACAACTTGAAACTATCTATAATATGCTGAAGTAATAAGTTGAGAATACATATAAAAAAACTCAACAAAAAAAAATTCATATTCATGCTTGAAATAAATAGTAAGTAGGAAAAAGTAGAGAATGATTTAAAATACTAAATTGTTGAGAATTTAATTATGGAAACCTTAAACCCCCAATCTCTATAGTTGTAAATGTTGTAATAAACATTCTACATCCTATAATATTGTTTTCTTCCCAAAATTTTGAAAATTGAGTTAAATAAAGGACTTTAAAGTTTATTTTAGAGTAGAGATTTTAGATAACTGCCCACAAACCAAAAACTCTCATAACTTTCATTTCACTAATCAAAATGGAATGATTCAAAGTTTTCAACATTTTCAAAATCTAGAAAAAGAATTTTATATTTCTATTTATTTATCAAGATTGAACTGATTTTTTTAGCCTTCTGGGTTGTTCAAGCTCTAGAAAACAAACTGCATATCATACAATAACTTTTGAATCATGTAGTCAAAACTTATGAAAATAGTTGCACCTTAAAGCTACTCCTTGACCACATGTTGTGCAAAAATTTCAAAGAAAGAAAAAATGAAAATTCCGTTAGTAAATGGATGACCAAAAATGCTACTATATGTTGTCAACAAATGCTACTTGGTCCTGCAGGTGTTAAATTAATTTCTAACCTTCGATAGACAAGTTGGTCATCATTGAAATCATCCCTTCTAGTATTGTGAGAATCATTTGCTTAAAAAATCCCAAGACATCAATATCATTGGAGGTCAAATTACTGTGCAAAACCTGCTGCCCTTTTTTCACACAAAATTCCAAGGATGAATGCTTGGACTTCTGTCTTACTATACATAGAAGGATTCTCTGTCATCCACATGGAACACTTAACTTAATGTCTGCGGCATCCTTCTAGGGTTAAAGTATCAGGGAGAGTTGCTTGCAACGAAAAATGCATCATTTGATTCATGTTATATGCTGTATAAACTAGTATATAGTCATCCTAACGAACTTGAGTCGTCTAGGGCCGGTTTTGGATAACCTTTCTCCTGCACTTTCTCAACAAGAAATGCCGACCATGACCCGGTCAATCTTTGGGGCTGCTTCAAATACAGAGGACGCATACATAATATAATAACTTACAGTAGTTTCACTCAAGCTTGAGGGACCTGATGGTGGATTTGGTCTGTTGGGTTGGACCCAGCCAGCAATGGCATCAATTTGCCACATGCAAGTTACTGGTAAGTTACTAGTAAGTTACTCCCAATTGCAACCTCGCAAGTAAGCCTAAAGCTTGCCACAAACCCCCTGGCTATAATGTAGTCAGATCAGCCTATTCCCAAGCAGATTTGCTATCTAATAAGGTAGCCGTCCCGTTCCTGACTACCTAACCCCTAAACGACACAGCGGATGTTTTTTGTCCGATGAACGTCAAGGAATTCTCCTACTTAGGATAGAATTGCAACTATTCATCCTTGGAATTAGGGGTGGAAAGGAGAGATCTTCTATAGCAGTTTGACTCCCAATGAGTATTTTTGATTTTTTTTAAAGTGAATGATGTCATATAGTTCCAAAATGGTTGATTTGCAAGGTCACCAACCCGGCGTTCAAGGGTTAACCCATAAACGTTGATATGGACATTTAGTGTTTGATGGATGATAGAGTATTTTTATGTGTAAGATAGAAGTGCAACTATTCATCTTGGGAATTTTGTGTGGAAAGGGGAAATCTTCTACAGTAGTTTGACCTCCAATGAATATTTTTGGGCTTTTAAAAGTAGATGATGTCGCATGGTTCTAAAAGTGATGATTTCTATGGTCACCAATCCGTCCTTTAAGGGTTAACCCCTAAAATCCTAAACTATGTTTTTTATAGCAACATGGTGATTCTGGGTAGCTCACTATAAAATGGAATTTTTAATTTCTTTTATTTGAAATTTTCACACAACACATGTGTAAGGAGTAGCTTGAAGGCCCAACAACTTTCACAAATTTTGACTACATGGTTAAGAAGTTATTGCATGCTATGTCATTTTCAGTGCTTGAGGAGTAGTTTAGGCAACTCTAAAAAACTCTTATAGAATTAATTTTTTAAGAAATAAAAATTTGTAATTGGTTCTCTACATTTATATGTATATAGAAAGCTTTTAATTATTCCATTTTGATTGATGAGATGAAAGTTATGAGGAGTTTTAGTTTGCGGGGAGTTATGGAATTTCTACTCTAAAATAAACTTTGAAGTCCTATGTTTAACCCAATTTTCAATATTTTTGAAAAATAAAAGAATAAAAAAAAGGTTGTGGATTGCTTATTACAACATTACAACCATTGGGATTTTTCAATTCCATAACTAATTCTTAACAATTTAGTATTTTGAATCATTCTTGCCTTCTTACTACTTACTATTTATTTTCCTATTTGTTGTACAATTCCAAATGATTTGAATTTTTTTCAAGCATGTAGCCAACTTGCCTTAAAGAAAGAATCTGAAGAAGCACCACCATTTTAAACATTTTTTCATACCAATGTGACCTTGTAAAGTGTTGTTGCCCTATTTTTTGCAAGGCCCCCAAAAGGATTTTTGTCAATTCAAACACTAATATCTTGCAATCTATGTGGTGGAAATTTCTGAAATTTTTCTACATCTTCTCAACTAGTGTATTACAAGATCATATGGTCACATGTGTCCAAAAATGTACTTTCTCCAAAATTCAGTACTTGTTCTAGAAATGGTAGTTTTAGAGCGTTTTTAGTGAAAACATAGTCAAAAACCTTCAGGGGTTAAACAACGTTGTGGGAGTTTTTCATGCGATGGATGACAAAGAATCTCTGTAGGTAGGACATAAGTGCAATTTGTAATTGTTCCATCCTTGGGAAATTTGTACAAAAAGGAGAGATCTTCGCAATAGTTTGGCCTCAAATGAATATTTTTGTTTTTTTTAAAGTAGATAATGTTACACTATTCCAAAAGGGAAGATTTACATGGTCACAAGTTCATGCTTTAAGGGTTAAAGGACATGCCCCCCCTACTAAGGTAATCACCAAAATTCTTTGATTATTAGACAAATAGGTGCAATTTTTGTTTCTAAAGTCTACAATGAAGTCATCCATCAACCACTTTTTAGTCTTAGCGTCCTTTAAGGGTTAAGCAATTGAGCATATCTGGAGTGTAGGTATGTTGAGTGGAAAAAATTCCATATCTACAAAAATAGAATTAAAAGGATCCCATAATTTTTCATATTTTTATTTCTCAAAACAAAATTATGACATGAATTTTCTAGGTGAAGATTCAATTCATCCCATATTAGTGATATAGGTCATCCTATTTTTGACAAAGGGCTAGTTGCAAAATCAAGAGTCCTATAGCCAATCATAATGTGCCATATGTACACTGTAATTGATTATTCATTCATCTCCACCTGCATGGAAATAGACCACCCTACATTGTCTAAATAGAGGGATTGATCAAGAATGGGTCAACTACTATAAGTACCTTAGAGAAGCTATTTGTCAACTCACATATTTTTTTGAGATTGGAAAATTTGATTGAAACCATTTGCGAGTAGAATGAAGACATTCCAACAAGAAATGAATTTTCTATGATTTTTCAAAGTTTGTTGGTACTTAATTGGTAAAGCCTACTTAGATAGACCTATACTAAACCACATGTTGATGTTTTTCCTCCCCAAGTACATTGTCATGATGCTAAAGGGCTATTAAAATTGTGGTAATGGGTTGGCAACTAATGCATATGGAAGGGCTTAATAGATGTCAGAATTAGGTAATTGATGACATTGTTCTACCTTAGTTAGTTGTCATAGGTCCATCGGTCCACTATCTACTCAATTCCAAATTTTGAAGTTAGGGTAAGGTAGTGTGTTCTCGAAGCAACCATTTAGAAGTTGATTGCATTTTTAGGGAAGCTAAACCTTTGAAACAATTTCAGTGTATTTTTGTACTAGGAAGAAAAATGGAATTGTCATCAAACCCAAGTGAAGTTGTTTCATATTTTTTGGACCACTATGGAATTAGTTACAAATTTTTGAAGTTGAAATGTAGTGGTCACGAAAAGCAACCACCTCTTGAAATGCACACTATCTACTAATACACTAAAGAAAACAAAATGTGCCTTTATAATGTTCACTTTGAGAGTAGACTACTATATACTTTAACCTTGAGGATCCAAGATTCTTCCCAAACCTTTACACCTTAAAATGACTAGTGGAGACAATATGTATGGTTTTGTATTTTGTTCATTCAATAAAATTGCATGTACTAAAATCTAGCAAGACATAAATTGTTGGATTCAAAATTCAACAAGTAGCATCTTTCATTTGGCAAGAGGTCATTTCAATATCTAAACATTATCATGTTCAAATAGGGCACCAGATATGTAAAATACATTATCATTTTGCAACTTTTGAGGCATATAGGAGATGCAACAATGATCTAAAATTGTAAGTGCTATGTGTCATAAGATTTGTCTTAGTATGAATACACTTTGGGAACTATTGTATACATCAATACATGCACTTTGCATGTCAAATACATAAAACATACACCATGTCCTTGGGGCCATTTCACAATCCAAATTGGGCTTTTAAGACCTTTAATGGTTGAAGTTTAATCCCTAGAGTTTCTTTTGTTCTTTCAAGCAAAAAATTATTCCAAGATGACTTGTTTTAAAGCAATTCAAATTTTTTGTCTTAATTATTATTTGTGTAGATCCACTTGTAGGACCTTTTATGCAAAATACTAAAATTAGGTTGCACCTCACCAATTTTTCGACATTATGTATTATATAAATATGTATTGTTAATGTAGAAGGATGCAATAACATAAGAATCATATGTGTTGCATGGGTTGGTGCACTAGTTCTCGGCTTGGGTTTTAAGAGTCGCATGAGCCTCTATGTGGACAAGCAATAAGTCATGAAGTAACTTCTTTGGATAAGGCAACCTAATTTCTCTATCTTGTGTAGTTAACTTGTTGAAGTACATTCTCAAAAACATTCAAAGTCAAAACCTCACTAATTGCCAATCTTTAATTTCTAAAACAAGGTGTTTTCAAACCATCATAGACAGGAGGTTTCATCTTTCAAACTTTTTATAAAAAATTGTGCTTGACTGGCCTATAAATTTAGGGGTAAAAATCTCATTATGAAGAAAATTAAGTTGTGAATACCAATATACAATGATTTTTTTAATAATAAACTTTCTTAATTCATTCTTGAAACTTAAGAAAATAAAAGGCTATACATACTGATGAGAATCTGACTTTAATGCTAACAAAATCAAGAAACTTAAAAAAATCCAATCCCAATAGAAAATGTTAAATACACAATCTATTTGCTATTGATGTGTTTTTACTAAAGCTTTTGAAAATTGAGTTCAAAATGAAAGAACTTCATTTACAATGTTTATGAACAAATGCCATGATTTCTCACAAATTGAAACTTGTTATAACTCTCATTTCATCAATCAAAGTAGAATACTTCAAAGCTTTTCACATACATTATACACATCTTTCAAACCAAACCCAATTGTTGTCCCACATTGCATGAGATTGCTCATTAAAAAATGCTCATAATTTTAATAATATTCTTATAACGGCACAAAAAAATCTTAACATGAAGAATGATGATAATTAGAAGTTGTACTAAAAGAACCCACAAAAAATCAAATATCAAAGGTCTCTAGAGTGTGTCAAAAAATAAAAACAATCATTTTAGTCAATAAACATTTAACTTTGTATTTGAAATATTACTATGTACATGACCCTAAGTTTTGACATACTAATAACTTGAATGTTTTTACTGCATGTTAAATCATTGATTGACTTTGTAAGGAATCTTATATAGAATCTAAAAATTAATTATTTTGACATGCAAGTGTTGAAATCAGATAGCAAGTAGTCAAGTACACAACAATGTTATATGCCAGGTCTTTCATGTTTGAGGAGTCTTTGAGCCTATGATGCAATCAAGCATCCTTGAGCCCATAATGCAATAACCTTCAAAATTTGTAAATATTCAAAATCTTATTAATTTATTATATAAAATCATCTTTAAAATGGATATGAAAAATTGAAATAATTGTATAATTTTTTTTGATATTTTATTCAAAATTTAGAAAAATAAATGACCCCCTGAAGATCATTGCATCCCCAAAATGAATGTGTCTTAGTCAAACTTGATTATAACTTTCAAAGTATCTATTTTTTTATTTTGATTAAATTTTAAAAATGAAACCCAATAAATAGTCTTTCTATTTCATTTCAAAACTTTGAAGACATCCAAAAATTTAATGAATTATTATAAATAAAAATTTCATGTGTTAAACTCCAAATAATATACTATTGTATGTATTCCATTCATATTTTCTTCTTAACCCCTAAATGTATTTGACTATGTTTTCACCAAAAACGCTCCAAAACTGTCATCTCTAGTACAAGTACCAAATTTTAGAAAAAATACATTTTTGGACAAATATAACCATGGGATCTTGTAGTAATCTGGTTTGGAAAGATGTGTAAAAAATTTCAGAAATTTCCACCGTTTGGATTGCAAGATATAAGAATTTGAAGGACAAAAAAACTTTTTTTGGCCTTGCAAAAATCCGGGCAGCTGGACTTCACAAGGTCAGATTATTATGAAAAAATGTCCAAAATGGTTGTAACTCTTTGGATTCATTTTTCAAGTCATGTTGGCTATATGTTTGAAAAAGTTTAGATCATCTAGAATAATTTATTTATGGAATTGAAAAATTCCAATCCCAATGGTTAAATTGTTATAGTAAACAATCTACACCTCACCTTTTTATTTTTTTTCCAAAAATATTTAAAATTGAGTTAAATAAAGGTCTTCAAAGTTTATTTTAGAGTAGAGATTCCATTACTACCCACAAACTACCCACAACTAAAAGTCTTCATAACTTTTATCTCATAAATCAAAATGGAATGATTCAAAGCTTTCTATATCTATATCTATATAAATATAAATCAGGAAAATAAATTTCAAATTTTTATTTTTTTAAAAAGTGATTTTTAAAGAAGTTTTTTTTGCTGCCCAGTCTGCCCGTTGAGCAATGAAAACAACATATCATACAATAACTTTTTAACCATGTATTCAAAAGTTATGAAAATTGTTGAGTCTTAAAGCTACTCCTCAGGCACATGTTGTGTGAAAATTTCAAAGAAAAAAAATAAAAATTCCATTTGTAGTGAGCTGCCCGAAATCACTATGTTGCCAAAAAACATTGTTTGGTCCTTTAGGGGTTAAAAATAATTTTCAAGCTTGATTATAAATGATCGTTTCTCATTTTAATCCTTGTCTTTGGTCAATTCCCAAATTATTCTAATGTAGTCTATGTACTAATTGATAGTTGTATAAATATATAGATGAAGTTTGGATGAAAGCTTGATGATTATCATATGTTCAATTTGAGTAAGATTGTCACATTGGATAACCAAATATGTTGGTTGGACACGAACAAGATGAATTGTCAATCATGACAAATATGGTTTCTTATGGTTTGGATTTGAAGGTTTGAAAAAAATGAACTAGTTAGTGACAAGATGAGGTTCCTCAACATGGAGTTTCATGTTGAAAAATGATGCCAACAAATAGGAATCTGACACCAAATGCATAAGGAATTGAAATTGAGGGTAGGTGAAGCCTTTGCAACGGGATTGGTGCATGCTAATTCATTGAATCCAATTGTCAGTACCCACTCCAAATTTGTTGAAGCCTACTTCTTACCCATTGGCTCCTAGGTGGACAATATGTGGACAAATGTGGCTTGTATTTTAGAATTGAAATTTCTTTTTACTAGTTATTTGTAGTGATATAAACTAATGAGTAATGGGATAGAGGTTTCTCAATATGGGATTCCATGTTGGAAACTAACACCAATGAACAAGGACATGATACCAATCAATTTGAACATGACACCAATGGGTAGGAACCTAGACCAATGGATAGGGATCTAACATCAAGGTTAGGAAGGCAAAAAGGAAGTTGACATTTGGGATAGATTGCATATACATACATTGCTTTCAACCATTGGTGCCTACTCTTTATCCATGGGTTTCTACTTCCTATCCATTGGTAGACACTTCCTATCTATTGATATACTTTCTACATTCAATTGTTTTAAAATATGTTTACTATTTTTAAACACCTCCTAATAGGAAGTCTACCTTTGCCATTAGGGGGGGGGGGGGGGGGGGGTAGTACTATTTCCAACCCAAAAATGTAAATTTGAAGGTCAAAATTAGGGGACAAAGACTTCTATGAAAATTACACAAGACCACAAAGATATTTTTTTTAATTGTAAAGTGTCCACCTTCCACATACACTCAAAGCACACTACCTATGTGCAAGTGTAGAGAACGTAATTTTTTTTCCTTGGAGATGCAAATAAGCAAGAAGGAGCATCTTTAGTTTAGAAAAATGGAAAAAATTTCGTCTATTTTTTTGAATTTAAAAAACTATTTTCTAAAAATCAAAAATCAAAGAATCTATTTTTTTTTCATTTTTCATTGTTCTTTTTTATGCATAACTCTTACGGACAATTTTTTCTAAGCTTGAATTTTTAAACACATAATATTTAAAATTCTTCACAAATCAACAATATTTTTTTTCATTCAAAAAACTTATTCCAAAAGTCACTATATTCACTAGAATAGTAGAATAGGTCTTTTTGAGATAAAGACAACATGTATTCCTTGCAATGACCCTATAATTGTATTTGATTACCTTACATCATATAAAAAAAATCAAGTTTTTGTACAAAAAGAAATCCTTAGATTCCTAATTATTTTCAAGAAAATTCAATCCTAAATATCTATTTTTAAATAATATTATTTATAGATACATGAAAGTCTATGTATAGATTCAACTAGAGAAAGTAAAAGTTCACTTAGAATGTTACTTTATGATAATATTGGTGTGCATCCAATGATGCAAATTGTAGCATATTTTGTGTAACTACAAGAGTGTATACAATTAAAATGTTTGTGTGCTACTTATTGATGCCTTTACACTTATAGCCATATAGAAATTTTAAAAAATTGAATGAGAAAACTATTTAAAAATGAATCTAGACATTCTATTTTTATTTTAATTTTTGGCACAAATAGGTGCTAGGTTTATTGCATTAAAATAATTAGTATTATATACAACTTGAGCTAAATGTTGAGGCTAGGTTGAAAAATGATAATCAATGTATCCTATACCTCCCACGAGAAGGTTGTAGCATCAAGACATTATATAGCCTCATTGTAAACAAATGAACCCATTTCAAGATAGATAGAGTTGAAGGTAGACAAAGCATTCATGACTGTACTTGGTTTCCTAGTGACTTTGGCTCTAGTTGTACTCTAAGTTACTTGGGCATATTCCAAGAAGCTTGACCATAAAATTTGGGACACATACTCATGTTTTCATCTAATTTAGTTGAAAACAAAATGATTCCTGATAATTTATATGTCACACAACAGGTTTTTTAACAATCATCTATAACCAACTCATTTTCTTGTATTTTGGGGGTAGCAAGTGTGCAAAGATAGCTTGCAACCATTCACACAATTCATTATCATCCTTTCCAATTGGATTAACAAATTTGGAGAGCAGCTTGGCAAAATACTTATAAATTTTTTGTGAAGCATTGCAACTCCAAAACTTGTACATGACATTCTCTTTTGCATGGAACTCAAAGATGGGGCAAAATTTGTCCACTAAAGTGGACTCTTTACCTCTATGAATATTATCTACAATGGCTTTGTGCAATAATTGCCAAATTAGCAAGGATTCTTGTTGAGCTCACTCCTTATTTTAGATGTCAATCTAAATTAACTTGAAACAAGAGGTCCATTGTTTTGCAACTAGATTTGAGAGTGAGTGGTGTGTCTGCAATATAGCTTGACCTTGGTTAATTGTGTATTCTATGAGTCCTTTACCATTACTCCATTGTATGCAAGTAGGATCAAAGTTGAGCTCTTGGACCCTATCATAGAAGAAGAATACATCCATTTTATGTTGTTCCCTTTGGATGGCATAGACATGTACTTTGAGAGATGTGCTAGTGATTTTGCCAATCCTCAACCTATTGGGTATTCCTAAAGTGTGTAGGGTGGGGGATAGTACATTGAAGGTTTGTGTCACTTGCTCAACTAAAATAGATATGGTGTGATTGGGAATCAATTTCCTTGAGCATTCATGTTGTTGGAAGACTAAGATGATATTAGGATCCTTTTATTTGATATAGATTTTGATCTATTATTCCAAGCCTGGGGACTTGCTACAGATATTTCCTGAGTCTATTGGCCTCCCCTTTGAATCTTTGTTGCCTTGCCTTCCAACTTTAGACATCCAAAGAAAAGAGATTGTAGGAAGTCTAAAGTTGATCACCCATCATCACCTGTTTAATGTTGTTATCTACACATCCTTGTGATTCTGTAGGCTAGCCTTGAAGAGGGTTGAGCTTCATTGCTTGGAGAATCCCATTGTGATCAAGGATTTGTGGACATTGGTCTATAGAAGCACACTCAACCATCCTTCAAAATTGTTGGGGTGCTCTATTTTGATCTTGGGGAATAGGACCGTCTTTGATACATTAGCTGTTCTCTATCCAAATTTGGAGTTTGTAGATAATATTGTAATGTTTTCAACATTACAATACAAACTTTAGAATTTTTATTGGCTAAATTACAAAGTTAAAAATGCAATCCACAATTAGTTTGGAATCTAAGCTTATTGACATACCTCAACACTAATTCAAGTATTTATTATTAGATTAGAAGGTCAATCCCCATATATTAGTATATACTAGTGTGTCATGTGTCGTTGACACAATAATTGCCAAAGTTAAAATAATTTTCTAATTTTTTGATACAAATAAACCTTTGAAATTCAATAACTTTCACATTGTAGGTTGAAACTTCACAAAACAAAGCCTGTGTACCCCTCCTCGCGAAGAGCTTTTTGATGGTACCATGTATGTACACAACAGGGGGGTGCGTGGTCTAGGAGATCTCACCAAAATAAACAAACAAAACAAAACAAACAAACAAATAAACAAACAAACAACCTAACTTAAGGTATGGATTGTGGTGTATTAGCGTAGAAATTTACATAGAATGATATTTTGAGATCTTGAGCATTATGAAATGCAACCTTCTTGTACCATTTGATGTAGTGCAAGAATTATGAAATTTGACCAATTTGCACAATGTTCTAGATCTATGTGAACCAATTCCACGATATTCAAAATTATATGCTTGGAGTGAATAATGGGTTAAAAAGCATCAAAAAAATTGGCTGCACCCACTATCTATCTTTGAATAATAATAAAATGACCTTAAACTAGTTCTTTAGAATTTTTTGCCTTAGAAACTCATGGATAGATGTGAAAAAATTTAGATGGTGTAAGATGTTTTAAATGATTGATTCTTACCAAAAACAATCTTAATTTTTTTTAACTTTAAGAAATTTATGAAAACTTGAGTGAATAATTGAAATCAGCCTTCTCAATTGCCTTGGTAAAATACCTAAATGTGATCCTAAAATCTAAATTGTATTGTATGCAATTATGCATTTGAATTTGGACTTGGGAAGGTCCATGAAAGGGACAACCCTACAAGCTTAGATGCTCTCTTAACCTCTAAAGGACCATATAATTCTTCACATGACAAATGGAAGTTTGGATAGGTTCCTAAGATCTAAATTTTTGGCTTGGCTGTTTGAAACTTTTCAAAGATAGAATAAAAGATTAGCTTCATGGGAATATGATTTGTATTTCAATTAGTGCCTAGGAGCAAAAGTTATGCGACTTATGGGTTAATAAGCTCTTTTTTTTACATTGTCCAACAACAATAAAATGACAAAAATTTGAAAGAATTGTTTTATAATTTATTAATAAAAAAATATATTTTTACATGGAATGGTTTGTTTCATTTCATTTGGATAAGTGTTGAGAAAGCTATGGAGCATTTTATTTGGAGGGCAATCATAGCATCTTCTTTAAAAAATTAACATAGGGGATTCGTTTCTTATCTCAATTTTTGTATTTTAAAAAGAGTTCTACAAGGTTAAGTTTGATTATTAGAATAATCTCACTATTGGGATTAGTGTATTTCAATTCTATCTCATAGTGATTAATGAATTACTTATTCTTCTATTTCATATTAATTTTTAAATATTTTTTCCTAGACTTTCAATTCAATGATTTATGATTGAGTTTTTCAAATTCAAACTCTATAGTGCAAAAGATTTAATCCTTAAAGGTCCAAGCATCCCCAAAGCAGATGTGCCTCAACCTCAATTGCAACTTTCAAAATAACTATTTTTGGAATTTGATTCCAACCAAGAAAACAAAGCTTGGAAATTTTTGTTTCAACTCTATTTTGAAATTTTGAGAAATGTCAAAAATTCAAAGAGTTGTTGCACTTGAAAGCTCCATGTGCTAGAATTTAAATAACACAATATGTTGTGTTTTTCATTCATATTTTTTTTTCTTGGAATGTATTCTAATTTTAAATTATAAAATCATATTCTCATTCTACCCTTCATTTATGGTAAAAATTACAATTTATTCTAATATATATTGATATAATTTTATTTCCATCTATAGCTTTAAAAAATCACAATAATTTGATTTTTCCATCAAAATTCTTGGAAAAATACAACATAAAAAGTTCATGAATTTTCCACTAGCAAAAAACATCAAAATTTTACACTATAATTAAATAAAGGACAAATTTTGTTTAATAGTCAAATTTGACTTCAAGGTCTTTTTTGTGGCTTTTAGGGTGTAAGAAATAAAATAACGAATTGAAAATTTTTGACACTAATTTCTAATGCTACTTGTACTTTTCAAGAAAATTTCATTAGGGGAGATTTGAGGGCATAGAGAGATTGTTTCAAGCCTATTCTTGTGTTGGGAACGAGCCACTATTGTCGAAAAAAGAATATTAAAAGAGTATTAAAAAAAATGAAAAAAAAATGAAAAAAATTTAAATTTAAATTTAAATTTAAAATTTAATTTAAGAAATGAAATAAATAAATAAATATTATTATCTCATGTGGCAATGTTATTGCCACATCAAATCGTTGTTGTGGCAACGTTCCTTGCTATTTGAGAACTTTGAGAACTTGCAATCTTCAAAGGACTGAAATCCCCTCTAATGCCAATGATTTGGACTTTTTTTTTTCTATTTTTACTCATTTATGTTCAATTTTTGCTACAAAAATGATAACAATTACAATCTTTTACAAAACAAATTGAAATTTCTCAAAGTGATATAGAATTCAAAGTTTATATAGTAATAAAAATATAAAATTGTTGTTTGAATACAATTTAAGAGGCTAAATTCAGCTCAAAGAAGAAGTTTGACCATTTTACAATGGATCAAGTCCTTTCAGCATTAACAAAACCCATAAAGGGCATTCCATATTTTCCTTAGTTAAATTTCCTTAGTTTTTAATATAAAAATGTACATTTTAAAAATATCATATTTTTTCCTATAATAATATATAACTGGAATTTAACTTCATTCTTATTATAATTAAAAACATTAAAATGAATTTTATATGATTTTAAAAAGTATTTCCTTTGTGAAAATCAGGGTAATTAGAAAAATACCTAAAATAATATGAAATTCTTAGCAAAAATATAATTGATACTGATAAGCCTCATGGAGTAATTGGTGGACACCTTGAGCTCACATTAAAGAAATCTTGATAGAAAAGTTCAAAAGTGGTGAATTTGAAGTTTTCAAGATACTATCTTCAAAGTGTCACAAAAATTATGATTATAATTATTTTGGAAAACTAAATTGGAAGAAAAGATAGATAATTAGAACTACATTCTCTTAACACCTCATTGCCTAAGGCCTGAATAGGTTTAAAAACAACATTCCTTTTAAAGTGTTATTGATATAATTTTCACTAAGTAATAGAGATCTCAACTGTACAATCTTGTAGTGCACTTGTTGTAGATGATGTGCATCAAATTTGGTGTCATTTGACTCCATAGATTGCAAGATTATAATGTTTTAGTGTTAAAAAGGATCCTGAAATTTTCCTAAAAACACATTTGGAGGCAAAATTTGGTTTCTAAATCTACTTAAACGAAGAAATTTTAAACTCTAAAGTGATTCAAAATTGGGGAGATTACTCTTGAGTTTTAGAAAACTATGTGAGTTAAAAGATAGGGTCCATTTAATTCAAAAGGGAAATTTTTTATATAATATCTAGGGCTATTCTAGAGTCCATAAAATTCTACATACTTTAATATATATAAATTAGGCTACATAAAAACATCATGTAGTAGGAATTTGTACTAATAAGTTAGCCTACACAAAATAGGGGCCATGCAAATTTTTCATAGTATTATGAGTATAGACAAGGACAAATAATTTCATGTGGATGATAAAATGGACAGAATTAAAAAAATTCGCAATGAAGGGTGGTTGATAAAAATTGTGCCACAATACTAATAGTGTATATATCAAAAAAATTAAATGCAAATGTAAAGCACTAACCATAAATGGTAGAAATTGTCACATTGCACAAATAGGGAGGTTTATCTTAGTGGATTCAATGCCCCCAAAATTATACAATATGAGAATAGAGTTTTTAGTTCATTTAACTTCAATCTTTGAAGTGATATATATTGAATACACTCAATCATATTGAATGGGATGTTCACAACTAATTCAATGGGGATTCTAAAGTGTTCAATGGTAAATTTGTTATTAAAAACTATCACTTGTTCAATGACACTTGAATCAAATTGATTGTTCTTGGTTTCATAGTGTATCCCTAGCCTATATATGCATGTAGTAGAGGTAAGGGAAAATTTGAAAAGAAGGGTGGTAGTTGGAAAAATTTGGATACTTTAATATTATATGTAAGATAGCCCCATTTAAAAATGGAATGAATATATTTACAAAAAAACATAGGGTATTGGAAATACACTCTCATAGCTTTTTATGTAAACATATGGTCATCTTAAATGCAATGATGAAGGTAAATAGCTCAACATCAAATACCCTCTTAACTAAGGTGTATCCTTGAATTACAAGGAATGATCTCCTTAGGGATTCAAAATAAGCATACAAACACATTGATGAAAAAAAATATCATTCAATTGACTCATTGTGTTTGCAAAATGACTTTGAAATGTTAAAAAATCGCAAGAAAAGTTGCAAAAAACACATAAAAAATTGAACCTCCTCCTACTAAAATGCTTCTCAATCACTCATAACTTCTTGGATTGATATGAAAATTCATACACACAAACTAGACTTGTATGTGCAACTTTTTCAAAAAACACTGTTGGAAGCAAACATTGTATGAATAAGAAACAAGTTGCTGAAGTTCATTGTATTCCAAAAATGTTGGGATTTTGAACTTCAAATTGCTCACAGACATTCAAAATGACCTAGATTGATATGAAAATTCTATCACAATAACTAGACTTCAAAGGGAACATAACCCAACAAATTTTATTGAAAAAGAATTTATTATGAAGGAGATACAAGCCCCTAAAGTTGCAACCATCAAATGTAGTTTGGTAAACTCAAATTGAACTTGTGAACTTCAATTGGCTTCTAAAATTTTTGTACATCTTGGATTGATGTGAAAATTTTACAACTCAAACTAGAAGAAAGAACACACATTTTCCAACAAGTTTTATTGAATTAGGACATTGGATGCAAAAGTTACAATACTTTGAATTTGACCCAAGGATACTTTTTGTCCCCTTCAACGGTGTAGGGTTAATAAAGCTTAAAGACATTCAAAATCAAAGAACCATATGAAATTTAAGTTTGACTTTTTACTATGTCCCTTGGGTTTGGTTTGTTCTTTAAAGGGTAAAGAGGATTCAAAGTCTTACAATCTAATCATGCAAGGTACCAAAAAAAGAGGTTTCTTCACATTGAACACAAAATATCTTGCAATCTATCTGACCAAAGTTTCTAAATTTCTTTCACACATTTAAAAACTAGTTTGGTGCAAGATACTACTATTAGATGTGAAATAAAAACAAATTTCAATTTTTTTGGTTCTTCTTTCAACTGAAATGACAGTTTTGAGTGTTTTTTGATGGAGAAGAAGGACTCACTCTTTTAGAGATTAACCTTTAAAGGAAAGAGTGGTGATTGTGGAGATCATCCCTTTCAAAACTGTGTGACATCATCTACTTTTAAAAAATAAAAAATATTCATTGGAGGTCAAACCACTATGCATGATTTCTCTTTTTTTCACAAAATTCTGAGGATGAACAATTGCACTATTGTCCTACATTGGAAGATTCTTGTCATCCATTGGACAAAAAATGTCCTCGATGTCTTTTAAGGGTTAATTGCACGGATTTGGGACACCACATGGAATAAGGTCCCTTGACTGTCGGGAAATTCGAACCTTCCAATTGGTCTAAAGCAGTCACAGGTAGCATAATACTGACAGTAGGTAACCAATAAAAAATCACTTTGGCAAAAGAACCCGTTTAATGTGAACAGGGCTCTGGTTGGAAATTACTCCGATCCCGTGTGAACGCGAGTAAGGTGAGGACAAACCTTGAGCCGAACAAGTAGGCATACTGACAGCCTGCCACTCTTGCGCGATTGCTGCTGTGACGGAGGACTTGGCTCCATTTTGAGTGTCTGTGTGTGAGTGTGTGATTTCGCCAAATCGTCGGTGCGTTCTGAGCTTCGAGGAATTACAGTTTGATGATTATTGGTAACACTGAAAATCTTGACTAATTTCGGATTCGGCCCTCACTGTGAAGTTCTATGCAATTTGGTGGAATCCTTTGTGAGTTTTGGTAGCTGTAGAAGATTTTTAGAGCTATTCGGTAGTGGTGTACGTTAGTGAGGAATCACGATGAGTCATGAGATTGTTTATAATAATACTGTGGAAGATTTGGAGTGACATGAGGAGGAGGTGGCGGTGGAATTAATTGTGATGGGCGATTTGGAGAACGTGATGCACGTGTGACGATTAATATGTATCTGTGAGTGGTTTTAGTTCGTAATTGAGCTCTTAGATGGTGATTTGTTACTGAAATGGAGTGAAATTTTTGTGTGCCGAAACAGAGGATTTCTCCAGGAGATGCTTCTTGGTATGCCCCCTGGAAGCTTCCTTTCGAAGTGCTGTGGCGGGGGTTGCGGTTGAAAGAGTGTGGAAGTGGTGTGCATCAATTTTGTACGGAGTACTACTTAGATGTTTTTGTGAAATTTCCAGAGACTGTTTCACTCGTTCCTGCTCCAACTATTTCCACGTCTGTTCTCTGGTTTGGACTGCGCAACTATGCTGGAAACTTCCGATCGAGGTTGACCTCTTCCGTCGTCGATGCTGTCGTGAGGTCTGCGCAGTTCACGCATCAGCACTCCGTGACTACCATTTTTGAACTCCAGACTCAATGCTTCGGGTCCGACGAGTCCTTGTAATTCCAGCTCCCGTTTTGTCGTGGTCTTTCGCTCTACGAAGGCGCTGGTGCGAATAGAGTGAGCGGTGCATTTTCTTGCTCTTAATTATCTTATTGTAGCCATTGTCTCCCGCTTAACTTACTTTTCATAGTCTGCGAATCTGGACAGAGTATTTTTAAGTGGGAGGAATGCTTCTCCAAGCCGTTCTATGTCAAATATCGCCTCTAGGTTTAGGGTTTAATTATTGAATGATGCCATTATATTGTGACGGGTCCCCTATGTGACGAAGGATTTGGATACTGATGTTTACCGCCATGATGCTTTGAGTAGGAACGTCTTTGCGTGATTAAGGATCATATTGCGAAGTAATGCTCCGGAGGTTCATGTTTGTTAGAATTTGAACGCCACAGAACTCGCTTATAATGGTAGAGCAGACCATTTGAGCCGAGTTCTACTATCGGAATTGATGTTGAACAAGTTGCTTTGTTTCTTTGCAGGCATTTCCTGGAATTTTGATACGCACTTGTCCGACTCAAATTGGCCACGGATTCTGAAAAATATGTGAAAAAACAATTGCTCGGGGACTATTCTCACTGCTGGGACTCGTACTTCTTTTGTATCCACTTATCCGTTGATGGAGGGCGAAGAAATATTGCCTTCAATTAGCATGATTGTAGGTCAAAATAGCCTCTGTATGTACCTCGAACGCTGATGGGAGGATGACTGTAAGTCGTGCCAGTCGTGCGGTCAGTCGTGTGTCACCCTGGCATAAGCGAAAACCCGACAATTCCTGAATTACATATAACTGGAGATGCCAGTTATCGCTGTCAGATTTGTAGAATCTACCATGTAGACCTTGGGTCTCAAAGTTGTGCGTAGAAATCATGAAGAAGTTGATGTGTGTATGAAACTAATTTAGAAATCAATATAGAATTCAAGATAGGAATCATACAAGTGACCAATCTGCAAAAAATGGCGATGGATGTGTTTATCCCTTCCTGGGGAGAAATAAATATAACATTTGCCGCTGCCGTAGTATTTATACTCCTCGTGAACTACTTCCAGAATTTCTTTTCAGGGAACGATACGTCTAAGACTGTTGTGGAAGAGAAGGTGGCACACCTTCCAGCAATCTCAGAACTTGAGAGCGTGGTTGTAAACAACCCAAGTATTCAAGGAGTTGGTAAGGTAAATCCTTACAGCGTTTAGACGCATATACTCGTTATTTGACCCTAGGTTTGAAAATTGATTCATGTTTTTCATGGTTTCAACAATTCAAGATAATTGTAGTATGTTCAATTTTATAAAAGCTGTCTGTTAAGGGTATGAGCTATAAGTATTGATGTTACTGACTACACTTGGGCTGCTCAATATGCAGGGGCCCACAAAAGCTTGGGGGAGTGGCTTTGTGTACTTGATTCGGGTGAGGAACACCAATGAGATTTACTACACGAAAATGATGAAATGCTTGAATGTGTATATCTTCATAGTCGCTTCATGACTTAAATAGTATATCGTGTCGTGAACATCTTTTAGATGGTACTGTGAGCAGTGTTAAGCACATGTTACCCTGGGAGGCTAATGGCAAGCTGAAATTTTCTTGATGTAACAGCAGCAGTTCAGCGCGCCTTTTTACTCAGTAAACATTGACCTCATACTCATGATTGGTTTTTATTGGACAGCTGGAGCTTTTAGCAGCCAGGAACCTGATTTCAGCAAATTTAAATGGCTCATCAGATCCTTATGCTATCATTGAATGTGGCACACAAAAGCGTTTCAGGTGACTCAGTCTCTTCAGACTGAATGATCAAACTTCACTCTATCAATTTATTTATTGAATTAGCATGGTGGTACTTGAGTTCCTCTTGCTGTAATGCAGTCAATCGACACTTCAGATGAAATTTCACGAACTTAGAAAGTTACATAGCTTGAATGAACTGGCACAGTGGCTGACTACTCTTCGTTTGCCTTACAGCTCTATGGTTCCGAGCTCCAGGAATCCAGTATGGGGTGAAGAGTTTGACTTTTATGCAGAAGAACTGCCTGTTCAGGTACATATGTGCACAAGAATATTTTTTTTCGCACGGTAAAGGATATTAGGTAGTCAAAGGGTTTGACATCGGAAAATTTTTTGCAACGAAATGAGAATTGGAATGCTGCATTGTTTTGTACATTTCGTGTCATTCTTGAAGCTTTTTTTGGGCTTTTAAACTGTAAATTACAGGCAACTTGAATGGCAGACTAAATTCGCAGTTCAATGTGAGACGGTTGCTCTACTTGGCACCTTTGAACAAGGGATTGCATTTTGCAGATCAAAATTGCTATCTACGATTGGGACATAGTTTGGAAGAGCACTGCTCTTGGATCATCCATCCTTGAGATTGTGGAGGAGGGCCAAACCGAGGCTGTGTGGCATTCACTGGACAGTGCTTCTGGTCAGGTGAGCACTGAGCTTCACTAGCATGGTCCTTACAGAAAGGGAGAATTAAAATGTAATATTCTCGGTTCAAAATATCCTTACGATCAGCCTAGTGGTGATTGGCGATTCAATTTCATGCGTTGTACAACATCTTATACATGTATGTGCTGTTTTGCAAGTAGTTGTGTATACAAATGGCGACGAAGCGTTATCCTGTGAGTCAATCCGGGTAAGACCACAGTTTTGAGAACGCTACGACCTTCCATTTCTTGGGAAGAACAGTCCTTTGCAAGTTTATCAGCGACAAATGTGTATACAAATTCATATTTTCATTCTGGACTTTGTGCCACATCAATATGATTATTGCCTTAAACTTTTTAACGTGAGGGGTCAAGACGTCAGCAGTTCGAAGAGGAACCGATTCAGGAACTGCATTGAATTTATAACAACAAAGACAGCTAATATTGAAAGGATCTAAAGTGCAAGCATTTTTGATTTGGTTTGTACCACCTACTTCGTTTGCGTTTTTGTTGCTAGTCTTGTTTTGATAGTATTGATAAAATGAGTAATAAATTAGAGGAAGATATTATAGTGAAATTTAATATATAAGTCTGAGATGGTTGTCGGCTCTAGCTCTCTGAAGGCACTACAGACTGTTTTAAGTGTCCGTTGACAATTGCTTTTATGTCAATGCCTTAAGAAAAACCGTCCTAATTATTTTTTTTGGCTATTGTTTCCAGTATTTTTTTGAATTGAAATTACATGTGCAGCTCATGTAAACAGCCTGGAACTGGCCACTGTTCTCCGAAAGTAGGATTTGGAGTTGAAATATCTTGTCATGCTTTGGGAAGTAGCATACCTTTGGAGGATGTCTCATAGTAAAGAAAACTGATCATTCAATTGTTGCATGACTTGTCTACAGAAGTTTGAGTGGTTATCTCGGGGTAATAGCCCGCCGAAGGCTGTCCCTTGAGGTACCTGTTGGTACAGAGGTGCGACAGAAGCCTGGGCCACTTCAGCTCATTTTTGAACTGCCTCCAGATGAGGTACACTTGGGATGCGTTTTTTTATTTATCTATGAAGAATATTCTCTCTTGTCATTCATGTTTGGATTGGCAAAAGATGGAAATAATACATCTTGTCATTTGGAGCTCTATGGATAATTGTGCGTTTGGCCGCTGCAGGTGGTTGACCACAGTTACTCATGTGCTCTAGAGAGATCTTTCTTGTACCATGGGCGAATGTATCTGTCGCCTTGGCATGTTTGTTTTCACTCTAATGTCTTTGCCAAGCAGATGAAGGTTTTTCCTCACGCACAGCTTTTTGTCGTTTATTTGTGTGTAATATGGTAATGTCAAGGTATGATGACAGTGTAGTATGGACTCATGAGTATTTTGCGATGGCTGTTGTCACTAAGAAGTGCGTTTTGTATCAATTATTGGGCGTTTCATTGCTTACATCAAATTTTGTTGATGTGCAGATCGTTCTGCCCTATGATGACATTGAAGAGGTGAGTGATTGTGAAAGTTTTAATTCTTGCCAGTCATTCAATGGGTCGACTTCGTCATTTGACTGGAAATAATATCTCTGGATAAATCATTCCGAAGTCAGCTCGCAAGAATATCTACCAGAACGCAACATGAATATTGGTATAGATATGGATGTATTCGTCCTAGCGCCCGGAGTGATGTCATTAGAAGTCTGATGTGTCACTTGAAATTTTCTGCAACTTGCACTGTATCATTCTCGCCTAACCTTGATATTATACAGAATTGAACAATATTACTTAAATTAGCTAAGCTAGTAAGTTTTCTAAATGGCCTAATTTTAGACCTTTCGGTGATGCAATGGTCATCATTGTTGGAGCTCAGATCAAGAAAAGTCACCATTCTTTTATAAATCCAGCCATAACAATTACGCTGCGAGCAGGCTCTGGAGGTCAAGGCGTCCCTCCCTTAGTTAGTGTTGATGGTACGTGACCTCGTTCTGGATATATTTTCTGGGCTACTTTAAGTTGACTATTTCCTTTACCTTGGTTCTTTTTTGTAAATTGACGTATTGGAAAGAGAACATCTTCAAGGGTTTGCGAAATTGAGATATTATTTGGAGATCCTGTTGCAGAGTAGAACACTCAGAGAACTCAATCTTTTGTTGTGATTCTTTGCTCGTATGTCTGAAGCAACGATGGTACTAAAAATCT
This sequence comes from Straminergon stramineum, assembly GCA_963920665.1. Lineage (NCBI taxonomy): Eukaryota > Viridiplantae > Streptophyta > Bryopsida > Hypnales > Calliergonaceae > Straminergon > Straminergon stramineum. The sequence goes on from OY987271.1 coordinate 19,687,453, forward strand.
CTCATTTACCGACCACGAGTTGTTGTGATAAAGCTTTGCGGGAGGCAAGACTTTTGTCAAGCTTGACTTGTGGTTGGTGCAGGCAGATCGAAGTACAAGTTTGCATCTTTCTGGAATCGAAATCAAGCCCTGCGTGCTCTTGAAAAGGCTTTGAAGGAGTTCACTGCCATGCAGGAGGCTGCGAAAAAGGTATTCGCAATTACCCTCCCTTCTATACTAGGTCAATATTATGTAATATTCTAATTTTTAAGTATTAGTTAAAGCGTAGAGAACCCAGGAAAAGCTGTTGTGTGTCGCCCTTTCTTTATGACGGTATTTCTTAATATAGTTGATGAATTTTTGGTCACTACAATTATGTCATTGGAGAGACTACTCAGTAGAGATTTTTGTATTCAAATTTTCAGGAGCATTATGTTTCGATGATGAGAACTAGAAGTGGGTCGTTTCGAGTACATGAGGAGATTTCTGATGAAGACGCTATTTCACCCCTACCTGAAGCTCCAATTGTGATACAGCCGTTTCTCAAGGATGATGTTTTATCTGAAGTTATAAATGTGAGTCCCCATTAGTTCTTTTTCAAGAGTTAATTATTTTTCTCGTTTTCTTGGAGATACACATGTCATCGTCTCGTATTGTCCCAGCTTATTAAAAAAGCAGCTGACATGATCAGGATGGTTGTCAGATTGAATTGCTGTGTACAGCTGAAGAATTTTTTGCAGTTTGCTTGAGGGACGACTCTCTATTCATGCAAATTGTAGGTGACCATCGAAAGGACAAAGAATTAAAGGTGCTGTGATGCTTCGACTCAATTTTGTTCTTACTTTAACTATAGTATCACGTCCCTATGGTTGATTCATGTGTGAAATCACGTCCCTTTATGTAATTCCTTGAAAACGAGTAGTTGATGAGCTCGTTTTCTGTTGAGCTTGTCAATGTAGTTTATAGTTACTTTTGTTCGATGAGCCAAGATTGCATCCTTCGCTTTCATCAGGATTGGAACTTCTACGAGGGTGCGTTTGTTCATCCTATGGAGTGCTATATTGAAGTGAATACTTATGAAGTTTGGTATAATGTATTATGACTCTGCAGTTAGAAAAATGGGAGGACTCTGAACAATATGGTGGCTTGACTCGGAAAGTGACCTATCGTTCGATTTGTCAGAGTCCCATGTGTCCTCCCGACACTGCTGTTACTGTGTATCAACATACCGCATTTTCTAACAACAAGAAAGTCCTGGTTTGCTTCAGTTAAACCCTTCTTATCAGTACCTAGTTCTGGGAAAGCATCTCAATTTCTCTTCTGTAATTTCAGTTCTGAGGCTTTTAAAAATTTCCAGACAGTCGATTTTCATTTTTTAATATTCTTTCTAACTTAGTAACTTGGTAACTTGTTGAATCTGACTGTCTTTTGATCCTCGACACGAAGATTTCCTATCGTCTTTGATCTTAAGTTTCACTCGGGTGGAAATGAGGTGGGAATTTGTTGGAAATTCTGTGCTGAATTCTACCGCTCACTCATTGGATTATCTTTCGTAGGTTTATGAAGCCGTGTCTCAAATTCATGATGTGCCGTTTGGATCATACTTTGAGGTACTATTTGTGCATGTCTCCACTTGATCCTATGTGTCAAGTTCTGTAGTTAGGCACCAGCCTTAGATGAACTTATCAACACGCAGTGTGTTTTCCTGCTTGTAGATATGATAACATACAAGATTAATAGTTAATAATGATAATAATCCTGGTCCTAAGACCATCGTGAATGGAGAGTCTTGTTGTTGGTAGTTCGACCGCTCATACCTTAGGGGTATTTGCAGCTGAGACTACCCTTGTTGCGATTAACAGTTATCATCAGATCAATGACCGTAAATGGAATGACCTTGTTGCGAGTCACCCTCCCACTTGTTCCACTTGTTCGGTCAATATTGTCAATCTAAACTGTATAAACCTGTCGTACTCTTTAGTTCAAACGTGACACTTCTGCGTTAAAAAAATGGATGAGAAGTTTATTTACTAAGTTATGTCTTTCCATGTCAATTTTTAGAGTATCATGGATATAATTGCAGATTTATCAATCCACGATATACTGTCGTTATCATTACTTCTGTCTCGATTTCCTTGACTTGCTAAGCAACCAATGCGAGTGTACACCACTGTTTTTCAGATTGTGAATAGCTTCTTGTTTTGTTGACTTTTTTGATACATCAATCGAGCATGCACAGTGGATGTGATCCTTGCAAAACCTGTGCTCAAGTGTGTTCTATGGGGCAGGTGCATGCAAAGTGGACATTTGTGACGAAGTCAAAATCGATGTGTAATCTGATCTTCAAAGTTGGTAAGCGACCTGGATTATGTTCAAGAGTTACTTTTTCTTTTTCATTGTTTGATATAATTTTTACTCCATATGTGTAGTTCCCGTTTTAGTTTCATTTTGCAGCCGTAGGGAACACGACAGAACAGTGTGAGAATGGTGATCCAATCATTCTGTATCAATTATTTGAGACCATCGACAGGGCTCTAGTGGCGAGTTCAGTTTTGTCTACGAGTAGCTTCTAAGGATGGAAGAAAATGGCACTATAATCAACTTCTCAGGAATATATCTGCGCTGACTGGTTAGAAAATGACGCCCTTTGGTTTCTTAGAAGCCCACGCTGATGGCCCCCCTTTTTATGTGGACTTGAACAGGTGCACATTTCCAAAAGTGGTGTTTCATGCAATCAAAGATTAAATCTGGAACAGTGTTAGAGGTATCTTGATCTGCGCACCTTGAGCTCGTGATATTTCATAGCATCTTGGACGCTGGAGCAGCAGAGTTTGTTTCTACCTCGCCTGATAATCATGACTTGGATTCGAACTAGTTTTCTTCGTGCAGTGATGTCCAAATCGATGTATCGGTTGGTGTAAGGATGAGCAGTCGTCTACTTTAATTATGTTCGAATAGGTTGCTACAGATCATCCTTCCTGAGATATTTACAATTTGACTTACGTTCGCAGATGAAGCAAGACGCCGAGATTTTCATAGAGTTGGCTCGCAAGGAGCTTGCAAGAGTGAAGGAGGAAAGGACGCACAGCGGTGTCAGCGTGGATAAAGGTGACTCATAATTGGGAGGATGTGGGCTTTTTAGCTCTCTTGTAATTATCAAGGTTTTCTTTTTCGCCGGGGGTCGGGCCGGGGGTGGATTTCGTAGTTGGTAGTTGTATGTTGACATATCTTAAGCATTGAAATGAGCCAGTGAAGGTTGCTTAGATGCAGAGGTTGAAGGAATCTTCAAGAATGATAGATCTTCAAATGATAGTTTCCACGAGAGTTTCTTACAAGCAGTAGTTTCTCCCACGGCCGTTGCTCGAGGTCGAGTAGCGTTCCTTCTGCGAGGGCGCAGGATTTCCCATCACATGCACGAGGTGGAAATGTGGAAGCAGCTTATGTAAAAATTATCAATGCTATTAGAAAGAGAGTTGTTTCTCTTCGAACTTTGAGAGTTGAGACTGTCCAGACATGCATTTAAGGGTATTGTTTGAGTTTGCAGAAGAGCTTAGAAGGGATCACATATCTGCTGTCCATTAAATGTGACAGTGACTAAGAATCCTGGTGAATTGTTGCGTTTACAGCAGAATTTGGTCTCACCTAAGGGAAGTTAAGGTAAGGAGCCTTTTCTCATACTGACCTTCTGCCATTGGTAGGTCATGAACATAAGAGAATGAAATGGTTTTGTTCGTGACGAGCATACTTAGAATCCAGTGTACGGTGACAATGTACAGTGCCCGGAAGAATTGTTATGTAGCCTTCGTAAGCCATTTCAAAGGCTCATATATTCATCAAATCTTAAATAAGAATTGCATTTGGAAGCTCCAGCACTCTATTTTCAAACTATCACACATTTATTTGATTAAAATTTGAATTCAAACAATTTAGCTTCTTGCTCTATGTTGTCTAAAATCTAGTATAAACACCTTTCGCACCAATGACTTCTTGCATTTGAGTAGGCATGTTGGCAATAAGAGTTTGTGAAGTCTATAGATTCTTCCCATACTCTATGAAGAGATTCAATCCATTCTTCTTTGTTATGTGGCTTGGACTTATTCTCAACTCTATCTTTCAGGTCAAGAAAGTTTGTTGCCCAATTCAACTTCTTTATGCCATGAGTGTCTCTCTACAATTTTGGCTACACACTAGAGAGAATTGGAGCTCCATCTTTTGTAAGTGTAAGGTCTTGTGGATGGTTGTGAAGAAAATAAAATCCACTCAAAGTCTCTTCATAGACAATATCAACAACATCACTTGCCATCATTCTTTGTGGAGGCATGATCACTAACCCCTAAATGCCCAAGGTCTTTTTTGAGCTTCTAAGAATTTATTCTAAATTGAACAAAAATCCATCATTTTGATAAGTTGTATCATTTAAAAAAAATTGTAACTATACAAATTCAAACTAGACATGTTAGAGATCACATGGGAAAATGAAACACAACAATATCACTTATGGATTGAAAAATTATAACATTTAATCATGAGGGTGTTGAAACCACAAAAATTTTAACATCTTCTTTTCACTTGTCAAATCTAAAAAGTTGGTCACCAAAAAAATATGAGGTTAAAGGGCCTAACATATATAACCCCAACAAATTTATGGCTCTCAAAATCTACTCTACCATTTTTTTAAGTGATTTTGAATGTGATTTTTTCTGCAAGATCTAGTGTATTTGAGGCCCATTTCCAAGAGCCTTCAACACTACGGAAAGTCAAGATTGTAATGGACACTCTTGCACAAAATCTTGAACAAAAAAATCACAATCAATCATTTGCAAAATTGGATTTTTGATGCTAAAAGTAGACTTCAAAAAGAATTTTTCAAAAATATAAACTACTAAAAACAGAAAATTGCTTAGGTTTTATCTAACTTCAAAGTTTTCCAAACACCACATTTTGGTGCCTTGGACATTTAGGGGCTAAAGGAGACTTAAAGCCACTAAAGGCACCCCAAACCATCATTGAAGTGTAGTCTTTACTTGAAAATAGGTGCCAAACATTTCCATCTATATATTTCACATACTTTCTACCACATTCTAATTTGTCAAGAATTTTTGCTAGTTTCAGAACATGACTCATCAATCCAAATGACCATCCAATCCTTTGTAGTACAATCTCAATATTGTTGAGCAAATGCTCACCTTTATGCTTTGAGTTTCTTCTTAATAAAAGGCTTCTTTATTGCAACACAATTTCTATATCTAAGGTCATTCAAAGCATTTCTTATAGTATAATTAATAGCTTGTATGATGGCTACCTTTCACAACATTTGCCATTTTGTTTGTAATCTCCATGAGTGGTAAGCAATGGTCATCATCTAGTATGGGCTCTAAAAGCCTTATGCTATGATTTGTAAGTTTTCAAGGTCTACCAAGTGATTTTGGTCAAACTACACTTCCTCAAGGCTTGTAGTTTTGCAAAACAATGCAAATGGTTGAATGAGACATCTTCAATTCAAGTGCAATATGAACACCTCTCATACCAACTTTATACATCCAAACCATTGTTCCTTTCTCACCATTTGTTAATGCTTTGGTCTTTGTCCTTGAGTTCTATTTTCTCAACTAATAATGCCACCCAACCTCCCCTAAAGAACAATAATACACACCACTTCTTCTCCAAGGCAAATTCAACTTTAGTTATATCAAGAAGTTTTGATTCACAACTTGCAATGCTATAATAGAGTACTTAGAAGTGTTTGGAATTCAACAAACTAGTAAATTGAAGCAATGTTGTGGTTGATTCAATGTGAGGTTGTTGACATGCTTCAAGCCTTCATGGATATTGACAAAGATTATGAATTTGCATAATTATTTTGTCAAGAATCCAATCAATCCATAAGGAGACAATCTTCAATCTCCGTCTCCAACAACCCCTTTAACCTACTTCAATCGGGAAGTGACAGTTGCATATTGAATGGTCACCAAATGAATTTAATCTAATCAATTGAAGTTGCTTGTGTAAGAATGCAAAGAGGGAGAATATGCAAAACTACTTAACATTTCTTATGGTTACTATACAATAGGTGGATATAGTTTTGAAGATTTGTAAGCTTCTTATACAATATCCAAATAATAAGTATTTGAGTGTATCCTCTTGAAAATGGGTCAACTTAAAAAATTCACTCTACTAATAGTAATCATTTAAATTGATTGAAAACTATATGACATTAGATTACTTAGTAAGGCAAAATGCCTTGACTGCCATGCTCATTGAACTTTGACTACATGGCAATGAAACAACTCCTAGATATTGACACAACAAACTATCCTCTTGTGTGTTCCTTCTAAATCATTCCTCTTTGTTGATGGATCTTTCTTACCATTACATCAAAGACATATAAGGAGGAGTACTAGGAGGGAGCCCTCATTCTCCAAACTTGTTGAAGAAATGCACATGATTGAGAGGAAATGATTAGATAACCAAGATTGAATCTTATGGCATCAAAGTGAGAACCAATGTAAACCACAACCAAACTTGAGTAGAAGAGGGGACTTGAGAGGGTAAGATGTGTGGGTTTGAAGGTGGGGTCTTTCATTTGGGATTGCAAAATGGATCTAAATTATATCTCTGAATATTCATGTAAAACTTTACATGACATTGTCTATGAGGCCAAATGAAGAAAGAGAAAGATAATAAGAGCCTTGAATGAAAGAAATAACAAATATAACTAGCTTGCGAGAAGAAGTTGGTTGGGAGGGACCTTCATTGATGTTCTAATAGTAAAAAATCAACAACAAATCAAACAATTTAGAATTTAGTAAGCATGTTGAAAGAGTGCTAAAAGAAGCCACCACTCTTGAAGGAAAAGTAGACAAATTGAACACCTTAACCTATAAGTGCTTTAAATTTTGTATTTTGAATGACAAATTCAATGTCTTAGGCTATTTTTCACCCAAATGACTTCTCATTCCTCCCAAATGATGTTTGAATCTTTAAAATGAATCTTATGACTTTATAAACAATTTGGAGAAATTTAGACAATCAATATATTTGTTAAAAGATGTAAATAAAAAAATGAAAAATTTCTAATAAGGATTTTGCTAAACGATTAATGTACTTGTTAATTAGCAAAGGAAATCAATTACTAATACCCAATAACTTTGAGGACCATGTCAAGATTTCAAAGAGTAGTTATTTTACCTATGTTGATTTCTCACTAAGTTGCAATATTTAATAGAAAAAAAATTCATATTTCTTACTAAATATACTCCATAATCTACATATTTATGAATGTAAATAGATTCATTTCTTCAATCAACTTGCAAATTACACTGCACTCATTTGTCCTGTTAGTGAGGGCACAAAAATTAGTGTCACTCCAAATTATTGGTGTCACTCATGATTGCCATTAATTTAACCCTTAAATGCCAACACGGACGTTTTGTGTCCAATGGATGATAAGGAATTCTCTTGTGTAGGACAAAAATGCACCTATTCATCCTCGGAATTAGGGGTGGAAAGGGAAGATCTTCTATAATAGTTTGACCTCCAATGAATATTTTTGTTTCTTTAAAAGTAGATGATGTCACACGGTTCCAAAAGCCATGATTTCCATGGTCACCAGTCCGTCCTTTAAGGGTTAAGCTACAACGACTGAGATAAATTAGTGCCACACACACACAATAAATCAGTGTGCCTTCGAAAATTGAAACAAAAGCCCCAGTTGCACAACGAAGCTTGAACGGTATCCGACTGAGATATTCCTTATAGATTGATACCCGTCATGGGTTCATACCCGGTGATCGTGATGAGAAATCTATCCGAATTTTGAAGAACAGAGGAGAACAATCGCGGCAAATGTTTGGTGTAATCCGAAGACAGCAATCCGAAGAGCTTTTGTTCGATTGAATTCTGCAGTTCTTCAATTTTTCCTGGTTTGTACTTTACACTCTGAAGCAAGAGAGAGCTTTGACTGCATATGTAGTTTGTGGGCTCATTTTGATCCACTGCATTGCATTGACGGTTCCGGTTTCAATATAGGGTTTGTGGTGCCTCTAGATCAACTGGATTTTCATTTGATTATTGTCATTGTGGTTTATTATGAATGTTGGTATCATTCTTTTCTTCAAAATTATGATTGTATTATATGTCTTGGTTTTTAGGTGTATGTGAAATTGGAAGCTAGTTTGAGTTTTGTGGTGGAGTTCAGTTGGGGCATTTCTTATTTGAGAGAATTTGGTGTGGTTCCTTGGATTAGCATTTGTTTCGTAGACTTTGGTAGTTTCCGTCTCTTAAGTGATATGCTATCACCATACTCTGCGTGGTAATCGGTAGTTTGGTATCTCTGTTGTAGAGCAATAGAGATTCTGGTTTAAGAGATTGCATTACATGTTTTCTAGAGAATTTGGAAATTTTAGGGTTGAACTTTACGAATATTTCTTCCATTTTCATAGTTACTCTATATAAATTCAAGATAGTCTGTGTGAGAGATTTCTTTTGTAGGATCCCAATGTCACAAGTTGTGGTGACTTGTAAGAAACATCTGAACTGTAATAGATAGAAGTGATAGGTGCTCATATATGTTAAGCTTTGAACGGACTTTTAGTGCATAGTTTACCCCGATATTTATTGTCTCTAGCCCAAGGGAGAGAATAAGCAGTAGCTCGAGAATATTGTAAATTCTGCTGCGCAATGAGATTGAGAACTGAAACATGTGTTTATTAGTAATAGTAGCATGCTGAGGCCTATCTTTGGAAAGATTGGATTTCATATGTCTACTTGAGTTATGACAAAGGAATAGTAGCATTCTAAGATTGCTGAATACGGTTTTTGGAGTGCATTAATTAGTGAGGATTATATTGAAGAAATGTATGAAAAATATATGTGGAGTATGATGAGAAATGTACTAAGAATTATATTTAGGGCAGGGACCCTCGCATTTAACCGCTTGTTGTCGAACCAATGGTTTGAAAATGTAGACATCTCTAGTTCGCAATTTCATGAAGCATTTGTTAAAAGCAATAGGGGCATGTTGGGGTTCATCATTCTATAGAATGAATTTCTGATTTCTCAGAGTTTTGACCTGTTGGCGTAAGCATGCTGGCAGTCTTAAGACTTTCAAATAGGGTTTTTGAATAAAGAGGATTATACCAAGGAATATGTTGAATAATATCCTAACGATAACTGAAAGAAATATGGAAAATTACACATTCTTTTTAGGGTAAGGTAGAGGTTCCATTGATCATACATTTAAGCTTTGATTTGCACTACGTGCAAAATTACTTCATCTATTGAGGATTGATTTTTTGCAATTGATTTTTACTTCAACACAAAATAAAATCGCAAAATTGAAGATGGTGTAAGTTTCTAGATCGTTGTAGGAAAAGGTTCAAAGTTCACCTGTATGGTCAATGGAACCTCTCCCTTCCAGTGTATGGTGAATGGAGACTTTACATTAGAGACACTTGCTGGTTCATGACTTAATCTATGCTGGACTATTATTTGCAGACTGACTGGAATAGAGTCTCTCCACCATGGGACTTGAAGGTGGGACATCCCACTACGAGGACATCGAAAGTGACAAAATCGAGGAGCCTCTTTTGGACAAATCTGAGCTTATTGGAAGGGGTTACCAAATCCAACCAGACACCGTGGTGTCCCTCCCTTCCTCTCAAGAAGGTTCCACCATATTTGGCTACAATGTTGGTATCAGGCCATACCAGGACCTGATTTTCACCATCATCTTCCTTCTCCTGATCCTTGTCTCAGCATCTTTTGGCATCTACGGAGTGGTCCACTCCAACCCTGACTACCAACGCCTTGATTTTGCACATTATGACCCTAGTCACGGTTGCTCCATTCCAGAAAGTATTCAATTGGAGCCTAGGTCGGAGATTTTACACATCTTGACGCCTCGTGTATTGAAAAATGCAGTTTTGAAATCTACAGTACCTTCTACTACACCCATATGGATCACACTGGGATTGACACTAGTCCTTAGTGGCCCATTTGCTTGGGGACTGTTGTACCTCCTTCGAGTATACACAAAGGAGCTTGTTTATGCAACCTTACCTTTTCTTGTCCTTCTCCCAATAGCGCTGGATCTGACGGGGCTCATCCTGTGTCTACGCTCCGTAGAGTGTCGAACCGAGTTTGACTCCGCAGGACAGTTTGCTGTGTTTTCTGTTATCTTACTCATGTGTGGGCTCATGGTTTATGTGATTTACGCCAACTGGGAGCGTATTGAGATGACCATACGGGTGGTGAAAACTTCCGCGGAGGCTTTACACCACAACTTGGTGCTTCTGTTTGTGCTTCCTAGTTTATCAGTTTTGCTAGTTTTGTTCTGTGCCCCGATCGTTGTTTTTATGGGATATGTTTACACAAATGGGAAGCTGGTGACGAACCCGGAGATAGTAGATGACCCGACCAGACAGTGTGCCCGGGGCACTGATACACCATGTTGTGTTTGGGAGCCTGCTGCATGGGTGATGTCTTACGAGTATCTCTCGGGGTTTGCCATTCTCTGGGCTGCGATGATTATGGCACAAATTCAGGTTTTCACCATCAGTGGGACCATCTCGCAGTGGTACTTTGCGCAAGCTGGTTCTTCTGCTGTGAATGCAACGAGACGTGCGTTGAGGTATGCAACTTTTTCTAATCAGTATGTAATTTCTATTTTGGGGGATTTCAGTGTGATTGTGGTAGCTTTGGAGTTTCTGTCATCATCATGCTGTAAAGTAACGCAGTCCATTCCAGGCACAAGTTGGCAAGCCTCTTGCAGGCAAAATTCTTCTTGTGATGTACATGTTTGGTGTGAAATGTACATCAGAAGAAAAAAAAATTTGCCTGCACTGGGCTTATCCAAACTTGTGCCCGGAATGGCTGAGTTACCTTAAATGGAGTGTTATTGGGCTGGGTGCATGAAACTGTCACTGCTGCCGTTGTCAGAGGCCTCAAGCTAAATTGAACTTTTAGAAAATCTGACTAGTTTGCTAAAGCTCTTAATCTTTTGGTCGTGAAGTATGAGATATTCTATGTGACAAGTATACTATGTTGGTTTTCTAGTGATTAGCAGCTGTTGGTTTTTAATGATTACGATTGGGTTCTAGAGCCAAATCTGTTGAGATGAAATTAAATCACTATGAATTTCTTATGCAATTTCAAATTAGGAGGTTTTAGTCTATTAGAAGTGAGTGTAGACAACTCGATGTCCATTCAAAGATGAGTGGCCGTAGCATTTAGCCAAGTCATGATTACTCCCTTCTTGCTAATTGAATTTTAATAGAGTGTATGAACTGATGAATTGCTGCTGGTAACAGGGGTCAGTATTGGAAGCAGGATGAGGTCCCTTATGATTCACGTCCTAGTCAATCTTCTAAGCCTCATGATTTTTCGGTTGTGTTGCAGTGTTGCGTTTGGGCCGTCATTTGGAACAGCCTGCCTCGCTGGACTTGTTGTTGCAATTGTGCGAGTTATTCGAGGAGCACTGAATAAAGCAGACAATCAAAGAGGCCAAGAAGGCGCACTGGCGATGTTTTTGCGTGCTTGTCTACAGTGGGTCCTTGAAGCTGTGGAGTTCTTCACGAGATTCACTTCGAACTTTGCAGCCATTACTGGAGAGAGCTTCTATGCATCAGCCGTCATGACCTACAATCTTTTGAAGAGGAACCTTCTTTCCACGGTGCTTGTGGAGGTTATTTCAGATCGACTTCTGGCTATGGTGACATTCGTCCTCTCTGTTGCGTATGCCCTACTGGTAAGCTGCATCGCCATTTTTCTGCTCGGCGAGTATAAGGATGTGGTAGAAGATACTATTACATCAATTTAACGAATACGTAGGAGTGTGCTTTCATTGGGAGATCACTAAGAGCTCTGGAGAGATCACTTTGTGTACTGCAAGAGCCACATTCTCTACCACTCAATGTATTGGATGATCTCTAATGCAATATTCAAAGGGGAGGCTGTAGATTACTATATGGGAGAGTAGACAACTCCATTTCAAATCAAAGATGAGTGGCCATAGAGATTTCGCCTAGTCATGCTTACACCCGACTCGCGAATTGGAGTCGAACCAAGTTGGTTGATTGAAAGAGATGAGTTTATATTCGGAGCAGGGGTCAGTCAATACAAGAAGGGATCAGGTCCCTAATGGTTAGTGTCCTCGATCATAGTGTCTTTTCTTTCAAGATATGAGTTCTTTTTTCTGACTTTTTTTCGCTTTTTTTGGCAGGTATATGGAGTATTGTCTCTGTCAACCGGCTTGACGATTGATCAGAGACTGATCACAGCGGTTCTAAGCTGGCTGATTGTGTTCCTTGTCCTGATTCTCTTTGATCGAGTGCTGAGTAACATCATAGATACAGTGTACATATGTTATGCCATGGACAAAGATCAAGGAGTATCGTCCAAGAGTGAGATTCACGACGTTCTGGTTCTACTGCCAGCCTCACGAGATGAGAATCCTTCCCTCGCTGTGCCACGTCGAAATTGACCACGTCCTCAGAGCTGCTGCTATTGTCATGTCTGCAGGGTCCTTCTCAGTTTTGAGCTGGTAGTGTAAATTTGGTATTTTGTAAACATGCTTATACAAGTTATCTCAGCAATGCTTCTTTTGCTTTGCTATCACCTTGTAACCTCAAATTTTTAAATGGTAGCTGTTCAGAAGCTAAGACTCAAACGTAACATCATGTAGGTCAGACAAAGGCTCCTTCAGGTTGTCCATTGTTGAATGAGGTATCCCTCCCCGAATGCTTGTGGAGGGTTGAAGGCAAGTTCTTTGGCAATATCGTGTTTGCCACAGTAGATGGTGACCTCACATTTCGTAAGAATATTCCTGAGCTCGCTGAAAATGGGAGGGATTTTGATTATGGTGGTCGATTGAGAATGTTATGAAAGCCTGAAACTATGTTGGTCACTTTCTTATTATTTCCTAGCGTCTGTTGGGGTCGGACATTTCGAAGCAATGAACGGTGAGATCCGGCAGTCACTTCGGAAAGACGAAAATTCTTACGAGAGTACTCAAAAATATATCATGAATTGTGCATTGATTCATCAGACTAGCTAGGTTTGCAAAATGTCTTGCATAAGAAATGTCTTACATATTAAGTGAAGGCCGTCACTTGAGTTAAACTCAGACCTTATCGTCATTTTTATTTTTGTCTAGAACCATCTGTTCAAGTGAAGTACTAGTCATACTACTAGTCCTAAAGATAAACTAGGATTTTTCCTTTATAATATTGCTCCCCAGAAGAAAACCACCCTTTAGTTGGAAGTAAGTATTTTTGAGTTCTCACATGAGATTTTCTGTCTTGCAAAAGTGATACACTAAGTGAACCTTCACTGAGTGTAACTTCAAATTTTCAAGCTATTGTTTAATATTATTTCTAGGCTGCATTGTAGATTCATATCTCAAACTCTAGAGCAAAGGTAAGTGTTTGATTGACTTTTGGCAATTTCTTCTTCTTTTTGCGTGTCCACATCACTCAAACTCCAAAGCCAAGGTAAATGTTTGATTGACTTTCTTTGTTTGTTCACTAACAATGTATTATGTAAACTAGAATCCATGTCCTTTCAATTAATGTTCAAGTCAAGTCAACTAATATGAGGATTTATGAGGTTCAAGCATGTTTAGGTTGAGGATTGTAGTCATGGCCTTTGAATCAAGTCTTTGGGGAACTTTGCCTAAGGAGCTCTTGCACCTTGTGTTTGCCCATCTTCTTGTAGGTGGAATTGGTCAACTTCAAGTTCTTTCTAAGGAATGGAAGAGGAACATTGATTGCAAAGACTCCGAGTTCAACCAAGTTTTTGATGCAATAGCTCATCTCAACAAGTTTACTCTCCTATGTTGTAGATATTCTTGTGGGATGTTGGAATCTGGTAACATCTATGATGTGCAAGCAAATAAATAGCATGTTTATGAAACCAAAGGACTATTTGGAAAGGTTGAAAACTTGGATGGAGTTGTTGGGGGACTAGTATGTTATGTTTTGAAATGGAAGTGGCACAATAAAAATCTTGGGTTTTTTATTATGAGGAATCCTTTAACAAAATAACAAAAGATGCAACTCCTTCCTTTGCTATCTATGGGGGTCAAAAAACCAATATGTTGGTAACAATGCTAAGAGGGTGAAGCTCACTTGATAGGAAAACTAAAGAGTACAATTTTTTTTGTTGTGGGCTACATTATAATTAGTAGGCAAGGTTTCTTTGCCTAGATCTATGATTCCAATATCAAAGAGTGGACTATAGTAGAAGCAATAGAGGGTCACATCATTGGATGGGATGATTTCAATTTTGACCATAACTTTTTATTTTGCCCTATCTTTTGCGTATACAACTATATAGGTGGAATACTACAACATTTCAATATTGGGCTAGAATTCTCAATAGAACCAGATTTTTGTATATTCATTAAAGACCATATGTTTGTGTTGCACAAAAAGGCATCTCCAAGCCCTGTAAATCTATTGGAGGATGGTGAGAGTATGATGGAAAAGTATTGCATATCTAAGTTTCATCTCCTAGAGAAGTCAACTACCTGGGTGAAATTGGAAGTGTGCAATTGTGACCCTTTCACATGCTTCTACTACTCATGATACAATATTATGAATTTGAGACTTTCAGATTGTAAAGAGTTTTTAGTACTATTAGGTCATTGTTTTGAGCATGCTTGACTATACAATTTTTCTACTAGCTTGGAAGTACATGGTGCAACCTTTGAGCCTTTGGAAACCTTATAAATCTCAATATGATGTGCGCAATTAGTTGGAGTGCCATTGCTTAGGGCAAATGAGCAATATTTTGGTCCTGATACTTTTGGTCTTAAAGTATTTGGTCATTCATTACTTGTTACTCATATGAAATTCTCTAGATGTATGCAAAAAATTTTGCAATGTACTATTGCCCTTATTTTCAAAAAATAAGTTTAAATTTTGTCGTAAGTATTTTGGCTTCCAGTAAAGCAAGAGAATTGAAGATTTTTGGAACATTCTTGAGGAAATGTCTCAAACCCCTTGGAAAATAATCTTCTTGTGCAACATCTCAAGCTCATTTCATGTGAGAGACAACAAAAGCTTCATAGAGAAGGCAAACCTTGGCCATTTAATGAAGTGCCATAACTGCTTTCTACAATGAATGTTTGGATTGTGAGTCTTCTTTTTGTTGCCCTCTAACTTACATGGTGAATTCTTACAACTGCTACTAAAGTTTTGCATTAATCAATAATTTTTTAGAATAGTTAGTAGGATGCCTTTGTGTTGTATGTCTTATAAACTTTTCCCTTTATATTGGTCATGGATACGTAAGTTCATATCATGGGATGGATTGGCTAGTTCTTTGATTTTCTATGTACAATAAACCCAAACCATGCCACTAACTAATCAAAAATGCTACTTCCCAACACTATTGATCATTCTCCCTAGTTTGTTGCAACTTAACTCCTAAAGCTCTTTGACTATGATTTCACCAAAAATGCTCCAAAATTGCCATTACTTGAACCAATACCAAATTTTGGAAAAAAAACATTTTTAGACACATGTAACTACAAGATCTTGTAGTATGCTGGTTTGAAAAGATATGGAAAAAATTTCAGAAATCTCCACAATGTGGATTGCAAGATATTAATGTTTGAATTGAAAGAAATCCTTTTTTGGGCCCTTCAAAGAAAAAGGTAGTTGCACTTCACAAGGGCACTCAAATTTTTATGAAAAAATTTCCAAAATAGTGTTTCTTCCTTAAATTCATTCTTCAAGCAAAGTTGGCTACATGCTTAAAAATTTTTAGATCATTTGGAATTGTACAACATATAGGGGAAAAATAGTAAGTAGAAAGAAGTAGAAAATGATTCAAAATACTAAATTATTAAGATTTTAGTTATGGGAATTGAAAAATGTCAATCTTCATGATTGTAATGGTGTAGTAAACAATCTACATCCTACAATTTTATTTTTTTCAAAAAACATTGAAAATTGGGTTAAATGAGAGACTTCAAAGTTTATTTTACAATAGAAAATCTATAATTGCCCATAAACTCAATTTCCTTATAATTTCATCTCATTAATCAAAATGGAATGATTCAAAGCTTTCCTCTTCTGCATAAATCTGGAAAAAACATTTCAAATTTTTGTTTTTGAAAAAAGTGATTTTTTCTATTTTGCCCAAATTGCCCACCCAAGAAAAAACTACATATCGTACAAAAACTTTTTAACCATGTTTTCAAAAGTTATGAAAATTGTTGAGCCTTAAAGAAGCTTATCCACATGTTGTGTGAAAATTTCAAAGAAAAATAAATCAAAATTCCATTTGTAGTGAGTTGCCAAAAATCACTATGTTGCCAAAAAAAAATGCAGCTGGTTCTTTAGGGGTTAAGAGTATGTTTCCATTAAAAGCTTGGAGGTCCAAGAACACAAGAGGGGTTGGAAATAGCTTGGACACTTTGAGTGGGCCTTGATACCCCTTCATGTTTCCATTCAGCTTGCTTTGAGTTGTGCAATGCTCTAAAAATAACCAAGAACCACCTACTAATTATCCAAAGCAATAAATTATAACCGAACATATCACTACAATCCCAATATTTGTGATGGATTAGCTCCAAACCTAGCTAGCTTGAGGATACCACTTTGTCTTATTCTAGTGAAGCAAAAAAAACCATGAATTTTTTACTAGAGAGGAAGTGTATTTTAGATGTATTGATGATCCATAGGAGGGGTAGACTTGTTGAATCCAAAAAAAAAATACTATGAGGAGGGTTAGTCTTTCTCTTCACTTCTGAATGGTGCCATAGCGAACTAAAGTAGCCATGGGTGATGAGGTTGGTCATGGAGCCTCATGGCCACCTTCATAACACCATGAAGTACTCTTGGGCACTCCTTGATATTGATAGAATGGTACCATGTTCCATGTTAAGCCTGATGTTGAGCCCCGATTAATAAGTTCTAAAGTAAAATAGCTTGGGCCTAATAGGAAATTAGATTCTACTCAAAGATGGTTAGTACCAATGGTAAGTAGTGCCACCACTAAGGGCTTGAACATCAATAGAAGGTCCACCTTGTGTCACTAAATGACATGCCTAATGTCTTGTAGGAGTTAAGTGGTGGAAGTCATGGAGAATAGAGAAACTCATGACTAGTGTTAGAACCTAACGGTGTGAGTGCATGACATGTAGAGTGTTAGAAGATTGTGACCCTTAGTGTCACTAGAAGTAAAGCACCACAAAATTACATTTGTGAGTTGGAAGAGATAAGTGGCATTAAGGATTGTGACAATCTAAGACCAACTAACACTAGAGCATGCACTCTTCAAGTAAGTTTGTAAATTAAAATTTTGCTTTAGTAAAGCAACACTCAAGATTTCCACCATTCATATCTCTTAGATGTATGGGTGATGCCCTTAAGGCAAGGATGCAGAAATGTTCCAAGGTGCCTCCAATCAACATTTGAAGAAATAATCTCTATGTGTACATCTTCAACATTACAATGTACCTAGTGTCAAAGGAACCATTCTAGAACATCTACCAAAAAAGCTTTGACCCTTCATAACTTTTGTATACAATATCAAAATGATGCATTCTTTGTTGCATTGAAAGTCTCCTTTGATTTGTCAACCAAAAAACATACTCCATAATAACTTAACCAATCTAAGGTGAAAACACCCATAACTATCCATGGATCCATTTCTTATAAGTAGACTTCTTTTGAAAATGTCCTCCAAAAACACAATCAAATTGTTCCTATACATAATTGTAATTGGTTGACTATTGATTTTCTAGACTTAAATTTTATGACAAGTTTGTGTGATAATTTTAGTAGTCTAAGAATCTTCCACTTTGAAAATTCATAATAATTACATGTCTTATTCAAGTTTAGTTTAGTTTAGTTTAGTTCATAATTTTCAATTGCTAATACTACAAAATTATTTTTTTCATAAAGAAGGTGCTTCCAACTATGCTAAATTGTTTATTTTGAGGTTTATTGATGTTTTCACCCTTACCCAATAATGTTGCTACAACCACTAAGTATTTGTTTGGATGACTCCATCTAAGATAGAAAATGGAGTCATGACCTTTGTCACAACCCTTTGATGGATGAATGCATTGATAGATAAGATAAATTTTGATGATTGTGCCATGACCTTCATGTCATGGCCTTTGATGGATAAATGCATTGATGGATAAACTAATCCATGATGAAATGTGCACTAGTGGACAAGCAAAGATTGCCTAGAGATAGGTTTTTCCAAATGGTGGATCTGTGTGTTGGAGTTAGACAACTCCAATTGGATGACAAGGGCACTAGAGTTCTTGGAGATAGATATCTCCAAATGATAAATTTATGCAATGGAGTTAAACAATCCCACTTGATAACTAGTGCATTGGATTTAGACAATTCCTAGAGGACGACAAGTATGATGGAACTAGGAGTTAGATAACTCCAAGTACAAGATCAAGATGTGGATAATAAATAAATTGGATGAGATATGATTTAGAGAAGTATGACGGAGATTTTTACTTTAATGGATGGTTCTAGATAGAACCAAGAATAGAAAGATAAAGATAAAAAAGAAGTCTTAGTCTATTTTAAAGACTAATTGTCTTTATTGATAGTCTCTAGTATATAAGAAGGAGCTTGGGGATGAGGAGGCACTTTTTGGAGATTGAACTCATTCTATGGTCGGGTGGTTTGAGCTCTTTGTAGATGCATTTTTGTTTATAAGAGTATTTTGTTTGTTTTAAGACTTCTTTGTAATTTGAAGTTACAAGCCCTAGAAGGTATGTAACAATTGGTATCAAAGCATTGTTACAAACCTCCCATAGCATTTAACTTCTTTGTAATTTGAAGTTAAAACAATGCTTTGATACAATGAAGTAACAATGCTTTGATACCAATTGTTACATACCTTCTAGGGCTTGTAACTTCAAATTACAAAGAAGTCTTAAAACAAACAAAATACTCTTATAAACAAAAATGCATCTACAAAGAGCTCAAACCACCCGACCATAGAATGAGTTCAATCTCCAAAAAGTGCCTCCTCATCCCCAAGCTCCTTCTTATATACTAGAGACTATCAATAAAGACAATTAGTCTTTAAAATAGACTAAGACTTCTTTTTTATCTTTATCTTTCTATTCTTGGTTCTATCTAGAACCATCCATTAAAGTAAAAATCTCCGTCATACTTCTCTAAATCATATCTCATCCAATTTATTTATTATCCACATCTTGATCTTGTACTTGGAGTTATCTAAC